>JAHDVE020011472.1:0-249257 GCA_022606495.2 Halesus radiatus | reverse complement strand
GTATTGACCTATATATTAAACATTAAATATAAATATATATATATACATATTTACATATACACACATACAATACATGTACTTATAAGTCATTAGAAATATAATTCATATCTCCATCCTCGCCTTCCCTGGGATCCTGAAAACTTGTATATTAATTTGACTCACCTGAATTCCGACAAATTCATAATTTTCCAGACGGGTTATACACGCCAATATGAAGATTCAGAAAATATTGAACTTCCCTGCCTGGAATGTTTAATCTAAGTTAGAAATATTTACTTAATACAATCTAGTGTTTCCTAATTTCAATTCGTTATCTACCGATTTGTACTATTTCTTCAAATTTAATGATCTCTAAATCCAAATATTATTAGAAAATATTTAAATTTTTGTTGTTTTATTTTCCTATTTTATTCTTTGTACTCACGTAATTCTCTTTACTAACTATTAATTAAATCCGTAAACTGAACGCTTGGTAATATTTTAGAACTTTATTATTTTTCTTTGACGAAATTAATCCCACGCTAGGTATTAAAAATGAATTATATGAAACTAAGACTCAGCTGTTTTAAACTTTCACTAAATTATTTTAAACGCAATTATATTTAATTTTTCTTAAACTCGTAATGAATTTAGTTCAACACAAAATATGAATTAAATCACATTTCATTTAAACAATTTTAATTAATTCACAGAAGCTAATTTTAAAAATCTTTAAACAAATAACTTTATTAATTTTAGAAGTTTTCAATATTTATTAAATTATTATTATTATCACATTGCTCTAACAGTTTTGAGAAAATTAATTTAATTACAACTTTTAGAATCTTTAACGTAATTTAAGTATTATTAATTTTTTTGGAAATTTCACTATTTATGAAACTATTATTGTATTAGATCAACAAGAGAATTTATTTTAATACAATATTAATTCGAACACAAAACACTTTATTTACTGGGTCACTTTTTTTATATCACTTCACTTAAATATAATGAATTTTAGAAGACTTCTATTCAAACACTTTATTTATAAACACTTTCGATTATTATAATTTCACTTAAAACCACCAATTTTAATTAATTCACAGAAGTAATTTTTAGTATCAACTTAATTATAATGAATTTTAACTTCAATATTTTTCAAACTATTATTGAATTTAATCAAACTATTGTTGAATCAATCCAACAACTATTTAAAAGAATTTATTTAAAACTTTATTTAATTGTAAGAAACAAATCAAATGAAACTTCCTAAGTCCAAAAACAAACCAATTACTTAAAATCGGCCAGCACGTAATTTAATTTTTTCTCGCCCGACGTATTCCGCGACTAATCCCCTATTCTCTCATTACATTTCCTTATATACCTAGCTTAGAATCAAAAGGATTTAACTCCATTCCATACCTACATTACATTATGTTCTTTACCAACTCGTAAACCTATATGTAAGTAACACTAATTTCGACTGTAATTCTTCAATGTAAATATTTAGATAAAATCCGGCCCGCCTCTGAATCCATCACTTTTCCTCACTCCGGCCAGGATCGAATTTAGTTCATTCCTCTAGATCGCCCTGCTGTTCCTTATTATAGAATTGGAAATTTCGATTCATGTTTTTTTTCTGAAAATATTATCTATCGCTTATTCTTTGGTCGCCTATGAACTCGGGTATCTCGTAATCATAGCCACTATGTCATTTTGAATTTTATTTAAAGAAGCGCCTTCTTCACATCGTTCAATTTTAGAAATTCCCTTAGTCCCTGGTTATCTTGATATGCGATATCTTTTTATTTATGAATTTTCCGATGGTAACATGGTTTTTCTCTGATCTAACATGTGAATATTCGATTAACGTATATTTTCGTGCAATTCTCAATTGATCCTAATATTGGTGTAAACACTTTATAATTTCTTCCCCACCTCACCTGCCTGAGTTAGTAAATATACCTTTCCAGAATGATTTTTCAATGTGTTGCACTGCTTCTTCCTGGTCTAGCTGTATTACACCTTTTGCATGTACCTATCGTCTGCTTATACTTTCATCCGGGTCGATTGATATCATCCTTAATTGATTTTTCACTACCTATAATAATTTTATGTATTAATTTATTGGCGTTTTTACCTGCGATTTACCTCCCCCAAACCTGGTAGATATGAGTTCGTTCACTTCTTTCCTGGCCACTCCCCTTTCTCCATTCCACTCTAACTCAATATCACATTAGCTTACTCATTATTATGGGTAATAACCATTACTTTTGTAAAAAACCGATATAAATCAGAGTTAATCGAAAACCCATTATTTTTTATTACTTTTCCTTAAATAAATATTCCTATCTTCCCTGTATATTTTTAATTGTTCGTTTATCTCTTTATTGCCCGAGTTTCATGTTCATCTGATCGCTTGGATAAACAATTCTTGTCGCCTTGTTTACATTAGACATTGACAACCTCAAAATTTTACCTAAATGTATCGAACTATATTCAAAGTAGTAGTCCATATATCTCAATATTTCTATTGAATTCCTCCAGTTTAAATTTTATAATTGATTGATACATTTCTCATCTACATTTTCATAATATCTGATGTCCCGAATCTACCCAATTAATACCTTTTATCACCTAAAATCAGCCTAGTTTCACTCCCTTGTAATTATCTACGTTCCTGAAATTAGAAAATTGTACTTCTATTTCACATTAGTCTCGCCTAAATCGCCTCTTAAGTTTGCCGAAGTTTCCATACTGTATAATTCTTGTTTCTTCCCTTTTTCATCTGCTGAAGCTATTGTTCTCTGAATTATTTTCTCTAGTTCGTTGTTTTTCCGCTTAGCCTTACATGACACGTCTTTCTGTCTAAATTCTAATGCAAACACGCCTTTCCCCGTGCAAGATAAATCATTTCTTTGTAGTTTTTTTATCTGTAATTAACATTTTGCATATTATTTTTACTTTCTACTTCCATTTTCAATGGTTATTCATCTCTGCATTTCCCATTGTTTCCTTTAAAGTTCACGACCTCTTCTCGTCCTGTTCGACCGCTAGTGAAATGTTTATATTATAGGCCGTTGATCTGAACCCTTTCGAGTCACATAAATAATTAATATTTCCTTTGTCCTGTCACCACTAATTGTTGTTTATGTAGAACGCTCGTTTGATTGGTAACTTTTTCGTTGATTTCACCCAATCCTGTGATGTTTATTTATAAGAGGGAACACCTTCTTCTCACTGCCATCTCGTGGTTTTATGTTGCAACGAGTTTTATGAATAAAAAATTATTGGATTATAATTCACTGTAATCAAACTCTCCACAAGTCGATAGATGTCGCTCCCTTAAGCTTTTCTAGCATGAAAGTTATGCATATAAAAAAAAATATTTTCCAGGGTTCTATTAAAAGAAAATGATGATGGTTAGACCATTACAAAAATGACGTACAACTATGGCTTAAAACTAGAGTCTTACAACTAACATACCTATTTATAATAATATAAATACATGTATGATTATTGCTCGTGCTGTCAGTGGTAGAGCACCTAAAAGTGTAATAATTTTTATCGAAATTAAAGAAGGTAGTCTGGGCGGTAGAAGGTAAATAGGAATATAAGTAATTCTCTTGGACTGAGTACCCGAAAACACCATTAGACCAATGGGGTCGTTATTCTGGAAACGATAATTTAAAAAGATGAGTCTTTAGTTTTGTTCTGAATTCAGTAGAGCTGTCGATTTTTCTCAAATATGAAGGGAGTTTGTTCCAGGCTGTTGGGCCTGCCACCGCAAAAGCTCGGTCTCCGAAATTGGTATTGGGATTGCGTTTAGGTACTGAGAGTCTTCCTATGGCTGTTGAAGACGCTGATCGAAGAGATGATTGCCTAGTGTTGACATCGTTTGGAGTGCATAGTTCCGCCAAGTAGGGTGGTGCCATGTCGTGTATCGCCTTAAAAACCATCCAGCATAGTTTAAACTGGATCCTCTCAGGACACTTAAGCCAATGAAGGTTCCGCAGATGTTGAGATATGTGGGATACCTGAACGCTGCATAAACTTTGTGTTTTATTAATTTGTTTAGGAAATTCCTTTTATGTCTTCAATGGAGCAATCGGCATGGCGTCTTGTAATTTTTTTGAGAGTTTGATATTCCAAAGCCCCTTTTTTTATTTTATGTTTTGGTATATAGTAATCCCATGACTAATATAACTCATTTTTGACAAGATAAATTTATATTACACAAATACAAGAAAGATTCAAAACTGACGTAGAAATAAAAACAACAACAAAAAACAATAGAAAAGGATATTGATACAGTGATATTATAAAATTCAGACGGTGTACTGATCTACATTACAGAAGATTAAAAAGTAAAAATGCATGAATTAGGCAACACAGTTACACGAGAAGACATAAAGGTTTATATTAATTAAAAATTCATAAAAAGAGGGGAAGAAAGTACCCAGGAGTCATTATAGATTCATACCTAACTAGCTCGAAAAATGCAAATTATAAATACAACAATTTCTTTTTATTTTTTTATTTAATGTAATTTATTTTAACGGACTGAACGGGTTAACCTATAAACATCATGATTGTCACCAGACCTCACTGATCAAGCGTTATAACTTCATCAAACAAAATTTTTATTTTAAGCCTAGTTCGAGGATTTAGTTGGCTTCACCCGAGTTTGTCCTGAAAAAATATATAATTTAGGTTGTTTAAAAACGTTTCATGCTTATCTTATCTTATCTTAGCTGTTTTATCCAAGAAATTACATTTGGTAGTTGTTATTTTTAATTAAAAATATTACGCGCTTCACCTCAACAACATTTTTTTTTTGATTCCTATGATGTAAAAAAAGACGTTCACCCAGATGAAGATATTTATATAGTCCTAAATTTGTTTCCTTTGAAAGTCTGTATCGTAGATCTAAGACGAAATTGCAAATATGGCTTTCGTCGAAGCTAAAGTACTCTGTCAGTAGATACCTTGGGTTTTCAATAGTCAAGGAGGACGGCAGGCAAAAAAAAAACACTCAACACAATCGTTGAACTATGGGTCCCATGTGCAAACTGTTGTCAAAGACCGCAAAATTTCAAAGTGATAAAATACTCAATTTGGTGAATGACCATGGCGTCACATGTCTTACAGACAAACAGAACAAGGTGGAAGAATTATTACTTACAATCCTACAGGTGTTTTTTTAAAACTCGCTTTCCTTTGAAGTTACTTTAATAATACAATTTTTTGTTAAAGTTTGTTTTTACTACATGAAATAAGATAATCGATTTTTTTTTCGCCCAACAAGCTATGAATAGTATCGACGTTCCCGTCTTATGGCGATATGAATGATACACGATATATCATGTAAAGTAAATAAATTAATTAAAAAATACACTTTGTTTTCACCACTTTATAAATATACATAAATATCTACATGTTTCGAAAGCGATGCTTTCATCATCAGGAATATTTGTATTATATCTTGTTATTATTTATAATATAATAGTAACAATACAATAATATAATACTAATGTTAATATTATATTAGCATTCATATATTCCTGATGATGAAAGGATCGCTTTCGAAACGTGTAGATATTTATAATGTGGTGAAAACAAAGTATATTTTTTTAATTCATTTAATAATAATGACGATACAAAGTGAATACAAATCGTTTGAAGAAATTATATGGAGTAAATATTTAGATTCATAATTAAATTCCCATAGCTTCGAAAATTTACGCAACCGGTCCGGATGCATTAACTGAGTTTTTATGGACAGTAGCCTATAAGGTGAATATTGCTCTGATGATACTCTACCCACAACAGGGAAGGGTACTACAAAGTTTTAATGTAAAATGAAAGATAAATTATTGAGTTGTATAAATCAATGTACATGTAATGAGCTACTCAAGTATTTGTATTGCATATAAATTACATAGATATATACACCAGAGAAAGTCAATACGTTCGCAGAATCAGGAGGGAGGAAAATGGAAATTTTATTTTGTTCTAATCATAATCTTCTCTAATATCAATACACTTTTTACAGCGTTTCAAAAATCGTCAGATTTGCTTCCTTCAATCATGAATTAACTTATTTTTTATCCTCGAACGTTCTAGGTCTAGCTCGAGGTTGAAAATCTTTGACATGATGTGGATTCAAATACATCGTGAAATTATTTACGAAGATGGATGATTGTTACTCACTCGAACTCGATAGAAAACACTATCGTTGTTAACACTGAGTATATTTTTGTTGGTAATATAAATATTCTAGCGAGGCTTAAATCTCTCTACATTAACTCTACGGTGAATTTCATGAGAAAAGAAGAAAAAATTATTAAACTGATATTATTTATTATATAACTGATAGGTTTGGCATCCAAAAACCATGGGAAAGGTACTCGTCTATTATTTGGTTGCGTTCACACTAAGTATTTTCTTATATAAATGCGCAATAGCATGCTGAATTGAACAATGAATGGTTAAACGAAGAATGAAATTAATACATGAAAAATACTAATAATCAAAATGAAATTATCTTACTATGACACAGAACAAAAGTTCTCAAGTTGTTCAGATGAAGTGATCTTATTATAAATTCGACTTGCATCATCCATAGAATCGTAGTTCTCAGCCGACTTTTATGAACACGATCAGTTATTACTTCCTTAGACAGGTTTTATCACTATCCGGGATGCTGTCATGTAAAATATTATTCTATTTGCTCAACTGGGTGATTCGTTACTGGAAATGGAAACACCCAGATGACTAGGATACGTACTTCAAAGGTTGGTAAATTCAAGTAAATAAGTTAATATTTCTAAGATGGTACACTTTTAGGTCATATAAAAAATTAAAAAAAACATTTTGTTTTCAGTACGCGTTCTTTGCTATGACCTTTTTAACATATTGAAATAAACATAATAATTTGATAGATATGATTATTTTTAGTGTGCACTTTTCCGTATTGAAATATATGCGAGTATAGGTACCTGCATTACCTAACTATTCCGATAGTTTTTCAATTAGTACTTCATGAAATATAAAGACACGTATCCTAATGATTCGGGAAACAGCGCAAAAAACAAATAATTTTCACATCAGGCTTTAACGAAAAAAAAAATTACGTCATTTTAAAATATACATTTGAATGAATAATCATTCTTATATGCCGTCAGCCAGTTACTTTATTTGGTGCTCTCAGCACGGGTAGCAAAATAATATGAAAACAAAATAAACGAAATTGAAAACGGCATAAAATTTAAACAGTAGAACAATTTGTATTCTTTTTCTAAGAACTAATATAAATTAAGGTTGCAAGTCTGAGAATTCTCATTAAAACAACATCCCCGACATTACATCTTTTTGTCTAAGTACCAGCAAGATCTTTAACAACCTTGCAAGATCTTTGTTCCGCGGCACAGAAGACTTGGACACCATGCCAAGTGGGGTCAAACTAAATATTGGAAACGCGGTCTTCCGGTGAACATAATATTCGAGAACTCCCCGAAATTACAGAGGAAGAGCCAAAATTTAACCGCAACACCGTCCCAGCCAAGTTTCATTACATAAATATCATCGAGTTAAGTCTTCAATAATAATAGTGCTGATGGAGATCTTGTTAGATCATAGAACTGTGTTGATAACGCAAAATAGACAATTGCAGGAATATTTTGTTTAGATATAAACATGTCTCTGTTTAATGTATGGATCGGTTTACAAATTTAAAGCCAACTAGTTTCGGTCACAAGGGAGCCATCATCCGGGAAGTTATTATCATTTAAATTTGGAAAAATGAATTAATAAATTAAATTAAATTTTCAGTCTTTGTAATTTGACGCTCCAATACGAAATTAAATTTTTTTTATTTAAAAATAATAAATATTACATGAGATACTCGTATATACAAATATAAATAATAGAGAAACGAATATAATAAAAATGGTGAAAAAATAACATTAAAATATATAAGAAGAAAATGACAAATAAAAATAAAATTATAAAAATACAAAACGAAAATTACAAAACGATAATTCGAAAATGATAATAACAAAATGAAAATGACAACATGATAATTACAAAACAATGATTACAAAACGATAATTGAAGAACGATAATCACAAAATGGTAATTAGAAAACGATTATTATAAAACGATAATTACCAAATGATAATTACAAATGATAATTACAAAATGATAATTATGAATCGATCATTTTAAAATGATAATTACAAATTGATCATTTGAAAATGATAATTACACAAAAATAAAAATAACGAAAATGAAAAATATAATAGTTAATAATAACTACAACCTAACCTAATCTTTCGCCATGTTTTATTGATCGTTTCTTTATCCTTTCCATGCCTACTTAAATAGGTACTAATATAATTTTAGTGTTAAACTAATATCGATTAATTATTATTATTCTTATTATCATTTATGTATACGACAAGTTTACGTAACTTAAGTTTAAAACTTCTTCAATAAATGCAAATACACTTTGTGGCAACAATTCAAATTAAATAATTAAAATAAATTTGAAATTATAAAAGGTGTTGATCAATTAAATATTATTAAAAACCTTTTTTTAAATAGCCATCTCAAATATATTGTCAGATGAATATTTACATTCAGAATAATTATTGTTATTTTTTGCCTTAATGGTTCATTGATTTAGTATAATTTTCTAGTTTCTAATATAATAATCATTATTTTAAAATGATCTTGTTTATTTAATTAAATTATTTTTATATCAATACCCAATTTTTACCTTCTCCAAAAACTAAATTGTTATTTTAAGTTTATGCTTATATGTCCTTTTTTTATTCTTACATGTTTATCCTGACGAAGGAACCATTGGTTTTGAAACATGTAGATATTTATTTATTTATTGGTTTGAATAAAAAAAATATTTTTTGATATTACTGGAGTTAATGGAATTTTTTTAAATAAATACGTTAGTATATTGCCACTACAAACATATTTAAATCCCCTACGGTCTTCCTCGGAATTAAGAAGGATTAAACTATATCTTATGCACCACAAAGGAAAGTTTCTCGAATTTCTCGAAAAGCGGCATTCTGATAATTGAAGAAAATGGAACATTAATTTTGAGGAAGAGGTTAAGGCACGTCAACTTTAATTTCTCGATTTTAGAAGTAAGTATATGATTTAATACAAAATGAGTAATAAATACTCTCTCGAAAATCCTGCTCTGCATCCATGATATTTTTAACACGTTCATAAAATACCGTAGTTCAAATAGGTACCTTAAATCTTAAATAGGTTGCAAATTTCAGTATTCAAGCTGCCATTTCATACAATAACATTGAATCGAGTGGACAATGGACATAACACTTCATTTAATATCAAAATTATACGGCCAAACAAAATAAGCATCACAGACTATCGTTGTTGTAGGAGTGAAAGAATTTAGAATATTAATATCACTGTTGATTCAGTCACGGAGATTTCATTCCTTCGCAGCCTTATAGGGATTAAACACAAAATTCAACCGAAGAACCTAATATTGTTTTATGCCACCTGTAAGCGACCATTGTCGTTACAAGACTGTAAACATGTAGGGTGCTGGTCAAGTCACTTTCTATGCTTCTGGGGGTACGGGGCCGACTATCCTTGAGGCAGGTGCAGGAATCCTTCAGGTGGGAGGCAGGAGAAGTGAAAGACTTTGTATGGTTACAAGATGTGACTGGGTACGAGTCACGATTGCTCGTCCGAGTGTGACTCCTGCGGTGGTGGATATGTGCCTTGATGGGATCACGGCGTTGGAGGGCAGGAGGCGAAGGGCACTCGACTGCACTCGAACGGTGGGCGTTGGGGTTCGGCGGTTCCTGCCGAGTTTTCTCGCAGCGTCTCAGGCTGGGGATGCAAGTGGCCTGCTTGCTTTGTAGGAGACGGGAGTCTCGACTACGACCACTGGCCGGACGGTCTCTACTCACTCGTCTCTGTCCACTACTGACTTTGCTTCGGCCAAAGTCCCCCTTTTTAATCACATCCGAACTATTCTTCGGGTTCCTTCGTGAACTACGAACTGTGGCTCGGTGGCTTCTAATTAGTTCGCTGTTAATCCCCGTAACTGCCTTTTTCTGGCGACTGCGAAATTCCCGGGATTTATAGCCGGGCGTTTGTAAATTACCCTCAGGTAAACAGACCTCGGGTACCGTATTATGGATTAGAATAAATCGGTGTTTCCCGCACTTATGGCTTGTATCAACATAATGTCGCAAAATTAGAAAGAATCATGATTATGAACAATCGATGATCACGTCGGCTACACCACCATTTATTCATATTTTAGATACCGACATGATTTTACTTGTACCCAAGCTTCATTGAAAGTATGTTAATAATAATAATATTAATAAATGTATTATTTTCGTGCAAAAATCACCTCAAGGGCTAGAATTTTTACATGGTAAGCAGTTCGGAAGCTGACAGTACCATCATACGAAAGTCTCCAGCCTACGAGTGGGGCTCTTGCAGTAACGGCATATAAAATCATTCATAATATACATAATTTGGTAGACAGTTCATAGCTCCTGAAATCCCATAAGCTGTTAATCCCAAACAACTACTGTAAGGGGCGGCACCACGATCTGATATGCATTCCCCATGTTAGAACAGACGTATTAGCCCAGAACAGCATGACAAGGAATATGGTGCTGCTAAATAACATATCTCTTGATATTTTCAACACAAACCTTGAAAGTCTCAAGAGAAATGTAAAAAATGAACTTTAATTCTTGTAATTCCGCATAATTTCATACACTTTATTGTTTTATTCATATGTATAGTAAATGGAATCAGTCTGTTAATAATAAATAAAATAAAAAATAATAATAATAATAATCGATACACCCCCGTGAGACTATTTTTGATACGTTTCTGTGTAGAGGATATTTAACAGAGGTCACATTCTAGATGAGATGGGAAGGTCTAAAAGGACAACCAGTATCGGATGGGTGATGGCTCTTACCAAATCGGTCGAAAAAGCTGGAAACTTTTAAGAGAGGCCTGCGTTGAAATCTGGACGCCAAAAGGCTTATGAAAAAGATATTTTTAAAATGAAATAAATTTGCTTAGTGAATTACACCATTTTAATTATTTCCTATCGGTTTCGGAATCATCGTACCTTCATCGGGGATAAATCTATACTAACGTAACATTATTACAATATAATTATGGTCAAAACATTAGGTGTACTGTTTTGATAAAACAATGGATAAATTTGACATTAAGATTAAGAGGAACTTCTACGCTGCCTGTTTCATACAAAACTTAATTTTGGATTTGAGGCCAAAATACCCATTCAAACTGAATGATATATATTTTTTTTAATTAAAGGTTTAGTATATATTCGTATCTATTACGGATGTGAACTATTTTATTTATTTTTTTTGTATGTGAAATGTTAAAAAAAATAACTTTTTTGAATTCGCTCATCACATAATTTCAAAGAATAGTTTGATAAAGACACTGTCACAAAAAATATTCAAACACAATGAAAAAATTGGATTAATAGTTGTTACGTAACGTCAGTAAGCTCCTAAAAAACCTAGCCTCGCGTAAGACAACACCGGCGCGACACGCGGCCGCAAACAAGACCTCGCACGAAGACAGATTCCCGCTCTGCTCGGCGACACGATTCATTCCCCGCCCGGAACCCGTCTCGGGAGCACACTCACTCGCCTGCTCTGAAGATGGCCTCCCGACCCGTCACCCACTACGTCTCGGAGAAGCATGCAAGCCACCATCTTGGAGGGCTGATAATGGCTTCCACTGAGATCCCAAGTTGCCACTACAACCTAAACCGTGAGCTGTCTTTACATTTCCCCCTGTTTGTGTTGTAACTTATTCGAGTCCCTGTTTACATGCCCGTTTTGGAGGATATCAGAGAGAATTTGCCCGTAACATTCATTTGAGGTTAGGTTAGCCTACTGTTCACCATAACTACATTCACCATGTCTGTACCTTCCTCTGAATTAAACACTGAGTCTGAAAGCATTCGGTCGTTTCATTTGACAAAGTACTCGAGTCCCAGTTCCCAATTATAAGACTGCCTGTCGGCCTACGACCCCGCAGAAGAGCTTCTTGACCTGCTGAAAACTGAGCTAGTCGAAGGTCCAGAGCCGAGCTCCCTGGAGGGACACCCCTCTCCGGGTAAGTCTGCACTAAAGATCTGGCTCCTGTAACTGTTTTGGCCCACCCTTCCTCCTTTCCCTCTCCCGCATTCCTACATCCAGTCAAATCCCAACTTAATATAGTAATGATAGGGCATTTACCGGTGCACTCACCCAAATTCGAAATTAGTGATTCCACGGTTTACGAAGCATATATTTATTCAAATATATATTCATAGATATTTTAAAAATATAAAATAATTTGCAAAATTACTGCCTCAACACAGGCTAGCCTAGTGAGGCGGGTTATGTGAAACTTCAACTTGTAACTGTTATTATATTATTTTTTATTTTACTTGATAAACCACTGTACACTTACATTATTAGATTATATTATACATGTCTTTTAGTTGTAGTTAAATTTAATTACAATAAAGATTTTACTATTATTATTATTATTATACATATTAAAAGTAAATAATAATGATCAGTCAGTTTAGAAGCATTAGCAATTTAAAAAATTCGTAAAAAAACAATGGAGCCATAATTAATAAACGTAAAAATCTTTCATACAGTCTTATTTTGAAAATGTTCCCTTTCTCCACACCCTCTATATCTTTCTCCTCTCTCCTCTATATACTTACCTCCCCTTCAACACCTAATGTTTTGACCATGATTTAATCACCCCCATTCATGTGAATTAAAATGAAGTTGTTTACCATCATATTATTTTATGGTTTACGAGTTAACCGCCATCGAGAAGAATTATTTTACTTTTGAACTCGCACCAAACTTTTTTCCAAACAATGAACTTTATTTTTCTCGGTTTAAATCATATAATTAGATACAGAAAATCTTCGGCAATAGCTACATATTATGCATAGTACTCTAATAGGAAAACGAGGTTTTTGTTTTTACGCTGTTCAATATATTTTTTTGTCAATAATAACGCTCAAACTAGCGAAGAATAATAATAGTATTAAGCATTAACATTGTCATAATATCCGTATTGATATTTGGTTTGCTCTCGATTTTCTTTCATCATAATAGTGTTTTTTTTATATTTAATAACAATTATAAAGCTTAAAGTAACCCAAATTAAGTATAAATTTCGTCAAAACTAAAAAAATACATGTTTAAAATACAAAACAAAATCTAAAAATAAAAGTCCTCATACTAATCCAAAAACAGAATGCGCACGTAACGTCATATGTTCCAAATGCAATGGTACCAACATAACAAGGTGTTTTGATGAGATGATTTGTTATTCACTTTAACGATTTATAAATTCTACTTATATATAATAAAAGTTGGATATTCAGAATCGGCGTTTGCTGATCTATATGAATGCATATTTTAAAAGCCATTATATTTTTCACTGGAGTTCCTTATTACACCTCCTACATATTCTTAAGCCAACGTTTCGGACAGCCTTGCAGTATCCATAATCAGATTTAACTTTTAATCTTCCCAGCCTTGTTGTGCTTCCTACTATCTTTATAGTCCAACATTTTTTGGTCACTTGCAGTGTCCATTATAAAACCAATTTACTTACAGAAATTTTGTAAATAGTGCCCTCAAAACCACTAACAAGAATCCTCTAATTAATTTAACATTACATAACATTAAGCTAAATACCTTACTTCACTTGAAATTCGTACTTTTTATGTACAACTAGAAAATTTTGTTGTGTTTGATTTCTTTTTAGAATACACAGCACAAATAAATTAAATTGTTTTCAGATTTATACCTGGATTATTTAAATCCATTTTTTGGCAGTATCGTAATAAATTAAATTATGTTTAATTTGCATTCGGATTTCAATTCCAATTCCTTTGTTTTTGTCAATTAACGTGAGAGGACGAGTGCCAAAAAATACATCTAAAAAGGCAAGCATTCGGAGCGGAGAGGAAATTCTCAAAGAATAAATGTACTCGTACGTCAAAGGAAAATACCACAAATTACTCTTTATCTAGAATTTTATTTCCTCCGATAAAGTGAAGGAAAGATATAATACATATGGAGTAATGGGTTAGTACGTCCAAATGAATATCATTTTAATTCAAAATTTACATAATTCCATGGTCGAATTACTATTAAACAAAGCTGAATATAAACAAAGACGTGATCTGCCTAAATCAACTCTATACAATTCTATAAACTTACTATCTGGTCGTGCTATATTGTGGCTTACAAAAAAGTGTAAGTCTGAATATAACAAAATAGTGATTCATTGCCATAACACAAGACTAACTGTCAACGATGGACTTGTAATTCTCAGATACTTAAGTAAATACGTTTAAAGAATCTCAGAATACTTGTCATAAAAATTTACATCAAGTTTAATAAAAAAATGTCTGAAGAACTTTTTTTTTATGTTTTCATAGATTTTTACTATAGTTTTTCTACTCGTATTTCTATGTATTACTTTATACTCTCATTTTATTTTCGTAATTATAAAATTTTCATAAAAAAATTGTATTGTAATTTATGTACATATCTTAAACTTTAAATATATACCGTTACTAAGTACCCGTTGACAAACTTATATCAATCATAAATGAACTTAAAAATATACATGGTATTCACCACTTTATAAATATTTATTGATATATACTTGTTTCGAAAGCGACGCTTTCATCGTCAGGAATAGATGAATACTAAAAAATAATTTCAGGTATAGGCAAATGATAAAATCACAATAATGTAAGAATGGACAATTTATAAACATAAACAAAAATTGGTTGTAGTGGGCAAGTAATTAATTTATATAAAATTCAAAAAATAAGTATATTAATTAATATGAAAATAAATTCAAGAGATACTATTTTTTTAAATATTTTATTATTTAATAAATTAATGCTTTTTCTGTTTAAATTAAAATTTCAAATTTACCTAATTGTAAACCGGTTGTATTTGTATGTAAAATTCTTAAACCTTTATTTATATCAAATGAATGATTGGTTTCTAAAATGCGATTTACAAATTCAGAATAGTTATTAATATTTAAACACCTTAGGTGTTCCTCTAATTATTATTATCAATCATTTTAACTGAACTTTATTACAATTTTTACGTAAGGAAAAATTTTCATGTGCCAGGTAAAAAAATAAAGTCAGCTACAGTTCTCATAAGGTTTCGAAATCATTTTATCGGGGCCTTTCAAATCTTTGGTCAATCGTTAACTATGTGCCAACCAGTTTTTTAAAAATCTTTATTAGGACAGGAAATCTATTGTTAAATTTATCAGTATCTTTAGGTATCAAAAAAGCTAACATATTATCACAGTAAAGTCTATTCACCGATATTAAAGATAAAAAAACACTACCCGGCATTTTTTCCACCTCACAATTTTTGTAAATTGTATCAAAATACCTACTACTAGTTGCAGTAAGTGAGACTCTGGTATAGTATTGTAATAAATAAATATAAGTCAACTCAATTTGGGTAGCGGGTGTGCGTATTGCCGCCCCGGGAACCGTTCATTGGATATTCAACACCTCTGTCATAGGTCACCTGCTGGTGGTTTGGCAGGGGCGTTGGTCTGGGTTCTTGGGGGGTTGATGTTTTTCCAGGCCTTGGCAGCGGATGGGTCTGCCCACCGGTTGCGTGGTGCACCAGATTGGGAGTGGTTGGTTGAGAGAGACTCCTTTTTTTTTCAGCCGGACTCTCTCGACCCATCACTTTATACCGTAATGGACGCACCCCTCAAATATTTTTCCTTCCCAGAACGTCCTCTCTTCCTTTAATTAAAAAAACCCTCCCCACGACATCCTAAAAAATGACATAGGCCCTGAGAGAAATTATTTTCCTTAGGATCTGCTGCATGGAGGTAATAAAAAAATAATATTAATTGATAAACTAAAGTTTTTAAGACAAGATTTTTGTGCATAGCGCAAAGGTAAACAATTATTTTTATAAACAATAATTATTAGCCTGAAACAGCTCTGAGCATCTGACCGGCAATCAGAAGGGTACAGGTTCGAGTCCTGTCGGTGACATTTATCTTTTCTCGGAAGGTTTTTTCAATTTGGATGAGTGTTTCAGGCTAATAATTATTGTTTATAAAAATAAAAAAATAATATGTTTATACTTTTTTTGTCACTAATTACAGTCAAGATATCTCACGCTGTATTGTTCAATCGATTGCAAACAAATATAGTAAATAATACATAATAATAGACGCGATAAAAGTACTTAAATTTTTATCTTCCAACAAACCAGTTTACCGTCTTTTGACGTTACTAATGTAAGTATTTATTTATGTTCAGTAATTATTCAATTAAATTATTCACGATTTTTTAATTATTAACCTTTCATTTTACTTTTTAATAGCACTGGCTAATTTCAATTTCTATTAAGAATCGATAAAATAAAATATAAAAAATACATATGAAATATTCAAAACATTTCTTATACGATTCATTAAAAAAAAATAACATATTAATATTATTATTCTCCTGTATCCTTTACATTTATAAAACATCGAACCAGAGGCACAGATAAAGCGTACATAAGTTTATCCTTTTCTCACACGAATCGCAGACAATCTGATTGTGAGAGATACGTATTTTCAATTTGTCCTTCAGTGGCATCACAAACCTTATAAAATACGAGACTAGTCTTGTCTGGGAAAAATAACATAACATAATATTCTTCAGCATCTGTTACATCATTAATTTTTTCTTGAATTTTACCAACTCTTTTCTGTATTCTGAGAATTTTAATTGTTGGTATGGCTTTGGTTTCTATTCTGGGAAGTTGTTACAAATGATAATTATTTTATCGAAGAAAGCAACCACTTTGTGGCTTGAAATTATAATTTAAATTAACCCTTTTTGTTGTTGTTGTTTTAAGCCACTTCATTTTATTTATATATATATATATATATACATTATCGACCGGTTTCGGTTCTATTCAATCTTCTACAGAGACGTGCACATATAAACTAAATTAACATACAGAGATATATCATGATGGAGACAGTGAAAGGGGGAAAAATACAGTATATCAGAGTAGAACAGGACAGAGCATTGTCGGTAGAGGGGCAGGAGGAGAGGTAGGGGAAGGGGAGGGGAAAGAAAGGTAACATCATTAAAATCGAACAATGGGATAAATATAATTGTTTATTTAAAATTTGACAATTATTATTTTTATTTTTTATGATATTTCTAATGCTTCTACGTTTTAAGGTTCAAAACTATTCCATTTTTAAGTTAATACAGCACTCTTGTATTTTACTGAATAGTTTTTACCTAAAATATATATTTTTTTACTTTATTAGTTTGGCAATTTTATTTCTAGAAAACTACGTACTAAATGCAAATGCTTTAAAATTCAGTTTGTAAGAAATATCCTTTTCCAAAGAAGAAACATATTTTGTTCGTTTCACCGAAGCTTTAG
Organism: Halesus radiatus; assembly: GCA_022606495.2. Lineage (NCBI taxonomy): Eukaryota > Metazoa > Arthropoda > Insecta > Trichoptera > Limnephilidae > Halesus > Halesus radiatus. Next base: position 231,723 of record JAHDVE020011472.1, on the reverse strand, counting down.
TGAGAATATAATATTCATTTCAGAGATTATGTTTAATATTGTGATCTGGAATTTCATGCTGTAACTATTGTTATTCCAGATAGATGTGTTTATTTTATCGTACTTTTTAATTTTTTTTTTTCTCTTGTTTAACAGAAATGTAATTTTCTTTTGTTTTATGTACTATGGAGCTGTTTTTTCGACACTACTGATATAAACTTAACAACACATGAACATACTCGTACATAAAAACACAAATCACAACCAAGTCATAGCTAACAAAGTTTACTTCTAGATAACGCTTTTATACAGGAAATCCGGGAAATGGTGATATTTTAATTTATCCTCAAGCTCTGCGTGGAAAAAATCATCCTCTAAATGGAACGAAGAAAACCTCGAGCCTTATTACCATTTCGCGGCTATAATTTACTCTGATTATGGAAGTTCCGGTCTGGTTTCTGGAAATTAAGACGATTCTCGCTTTTCTTTTTTACAAGGTAGTACCTGCTTCGGAGTCCTTCCATCAAAACAGTATTTACATTAGTAGAAAATAAACAATGACTTATGGATCATATAATTAAATAAATTCCCCATTTCTTACTGTTTTACTTAACCAGACAATTGATTACTCTTCGGCGATGGCTTATGCATGAACATAAAAAAAGGTAAAATATTAAAATGATTTTTTTAAAATAGTTTCTTTTCTGATTGCCTGGGTTCTCACAGTCGTCCTGGAAAATACACATTTTATGATTATATTGCACACCGTCACCAAGCATTACGTAATTTCACACAAGTTTTAGTTATTTTACGTTACAATCAACGGTTTAAAAGTTATAAACAAGCTTTAATTTAAGAATATTAAAGTTCAATTTTCATTCGTTCATACGTTAATATTATAAAACAGTAAGACAATTTTTTTGGAAACAGTTTATTTGCAAAATAAAAATGGATTTTAAGTTACTTAAACAAAACAAACGCTATTTTTTTAACAACATTTTTTTTTCATCAACCTGTTTCGCTTATCCCAAGCTTCTTCTGGGTAAAATTGGAAACGGTAAAAAAATTATTAAATAATAAATTAAATAAACAACTTTATTTTTTTCCCCTGATGAGGCTTAGGTTGAGCGAAACCGGTTGGTGATAAATTAAAAGTAAATTAATGGATCAAGACACAGTATATTCATTTGTTCGTGTGTTTGCTGGTTTATCAGCAACAGAAACCATTTTTTTATATGAATACCGCACAAGAGTCCCAACTGCTCCTCTACCATCTGGAGCCAGTGAGACTATGGCATCCCCAATTGGGGAATGTTGTGAGGCTGAAGGTATTGGGGAGGGGAAGGAGAAGGGGAAATCACGGCTAAAAACCGTTTCAAGCAACATTTCAATTTTGAAAGTGGTCTTTCACCAGGGGGATACTGAAAATATTTTTCACTCTGCAACGTGCCCAAATACAGCATATATTATTTTTAAATTAATTAATTGTGAAAGAGCACAAAATATATAAAATAAAATTTACCACTTTATTTGAACCCGCAACCTTCGGATTCGTAATCGAGAGCCTTACCCCTCGACCATGGACGCCGCCAATAATCATTTGTGTGGATAAAATGCCAGATAATTGGCCTTCCAAAAAGATGACTTGACCATAATCTCTGCAATAATGTTGTTGGGTTACTAGAAGCAATGAAAATTTGTTAGATCCGTGGTAAAACGTCCCTGATGGCGTGTTGCCTGATTCGCGGTGACGTCGGAAAATTTGTTGCTAATGAGCACTCTTGGACAGAAACCAATCATTTGTGGAGAGTTGGTACTAAAAGAGAATTGTTCTTCACGATATGTAAGTAGTGAGTTGTAAGTGTGAAAAATGAAACCGTGGACACAATACTGCCGTCGTAAGTAAAAACACTCTTTGGGACCCTCAAGGAAGATACTGTATTTTTACTTATCCATGGCAGAATAGTGGGCTCTAGTTAACTCCTGGGAGACTGAAATTGAATATACTAATGTTATGCTGACTACTGTAATATTTTTTTATTTAAGTTCTTAATCCTTCTGGACTGGATGGATAGTGCAACCTAATCAGTGGCATTTCATGAGATATACCTATATAAACAGCGAAATTAATATAATAAAAACGGTAAAATAATAACTTGAAAATATATTAGAAGAAATACAGATTTAAAAAAATAAAAAAATTATAATTAAATTAAAATGATAATTACATAAATATAATAGAAATAAAATTAAAAACACTATAGTTAATAATAACATAAAATAAATTATATTAATTTATAAATGAACAAAAAATTACTTCGTAAAAACCACTTTATTAATATATGCATATCAACATGTTTCGAAAGCGATGATTTTCTCATCAGGAGTATACAGAATACATCATATATATATACTCGTAGTATTCTGTACATTCCTGATAAGGAAAGCATCGCATGACATCGCAAACATGTTGATATATATATTTTAATAAAGTGTTGATTACAAATTTTTAATTCATTTAATAATAATGACGCCACATAGTGAATACCAATCTTTTGAAGAAATTATAAATTATTATTTTTATAAACAATAATTATTAATCTAAAACACTCATCCAAATTGAAAAAAAACCTTCCGAGCAAAGAAACTTTGTTTATAAAAATAATAATTGTTACCCTTTGCGCTATGCACAAAAATCTTGTCTTAAGTTTTTAAGAACTTTAGTTTATCAATTAATAAATTATAAATTAATTAATTTAAGGGGTCGTCTTTCAGGGCGGTAGTCGTATCATCTGAATCCATAGCTACACAACCACAACAATGGCGTTGGTTGACTTTCGTGTCCTGTCGCAGAAGCTGGCTAGGTGGTGGTGAAGTAAGGCGGGGAATCAGTGGACCCTCCCTTGGGTGAACATCGTAGAGGCATGCTGAACCTCGGAAGTTGCAGAAGTTGCCTGTATGCGTTGTTGTAGTACACCCTCAGCTAATCCCATTGCGCTGCTGAGTATTACGTCACATGTGTGCTTGTATAGAGCAGTGCAGTATATATTAAAAATCATTTTCCTGACATCGTCGCTACAGTGGTAGAACCGCTTTGAGAGCTTTCCTAATAAACTAAATTCCTCACTGAAAGGGCTTGTAAAAAAATACTAGTTTTATTCAATATTATACGTGTTTAAAGGTTACACCAAGACCACCGAGACCAAGGAGGAAATAATTTCCCTCAAGGCCTATATCATCTTTGGGGATGCTGTGTGGAGGATCTTTTAGAGGATATGAAGGAGTGAACTTGGGTCTTGAAGAGACCCATGTTATAGGATGGAGGAAACACAGAGGCCGGCAGAGCATTCCACAGCCGAGCTGTTGAACACAAGAACGAGTCGTAGAAACGACCCGTTCTCATGTGACAAATGCCAACCGTGTGCAAATGTTGGGCGCGCGTTTGGCGTGTTTCCCGACTATGCACCGGTGCCGAAGGGATCAATGACGCTAGTTCCTCGGAGCATCTTCCATTAAAATACCGATAGAACAAGGACAGCATTCCAACCCGACGTCTGTGCTCCAAAGATTGCAACCCATTTGTTAAGATAGGCGAATCTATCAAACGGACCGCCCGTTTCTGCACAGAGTCAAGTTTTTTTTTCAGATATTTTGGGACTCCCGACCAGAGGTGGCTGCCAAATTCTACAATGGGGCGCACTTGCGATTTGTACAGGGTCAGCAGTTGTGTACTATTAAAGTATCTGCGAGCTCTGTACAATACGCCCAGCTTCTGAGAGACTAACTTTACTCGGGCCTCGATGGAGCCCCATACCTGAGCTGGTCACTTAAGGTTACACCAAGCATATTAATGGAGGGCTTGTTGGGAAGATTACTTCCATTAAAGGAGACTAGATTATCATTTCCATCCCTTTTAGACATAATCAGACATGATTGGGTCTTTGAAACATTAAATTCGACGAGGTTATTCTTACCCCAAGAGGAGACCCTCTCAGGTAACCGTCCATTCTCTGTTTCAAAGCCCTCCGAGCCGTTGGAGTTTGTGTGCCCTTTGGGGGCTTGTCAAACAAAAAGCAATCATGGACTGAACTGTCATCCGCGTAACAATGGATTGGTGCACATGTCAAGATGTGCAACAAAAACAATGTCGGAGATAGAACCGATCACTTAATGGGACATAGCATTTATTGAATGCGAGGAAGAGATGAAACCATCAGCAACCGTCTGAATCGATCTCTCCCTCAAAAAGTCGGCAATCCACGTACACAAGGAAACAGGAAGTCCGTAAGAAGGCAGTTTGTTGACAAGTCCTCGGTGCCAAACCCGGTCAAAGGCCTTAGAAATGTCCAGTGAGACCGTTTGAGTCTGAAATGTTTTCTACGAGAGAGAACTATTGATTGTTTTTAGGACCAAACTCGCAATTGGTTTAATCGCCTTTTGATTGTTGTTAAAATGCCTCATTTGGTTACTTTCAAGTTAAAGAATTCTCATGTCTAAAGGTTTGATTAGGTGTTAATTCTTGTATTTGATCAGAATAATAATTAAGCCCTTTAGAAAACATATATTTGCGCTAATTCAATTAAGTCAGAGTAGGTTAAAGATTGATATAAACATATACTGTTCATAGATCTATGATGCTGTTAAGTATTAATGAGATTCTTCGATGTACACCAATTATTTTATTTATATTCATTTAGATTCATACGTTTTGCTTTATTTTCACGTGTTTTTGTCGTTCACTAACTAAGTTCAACAAGAGACATACAACAGAAAATCGTTAGGTTATAATTATTTTTAAATAAAACAAATGAGACAGAGATATGCTTGCATATAATCAAATGGAACAACATATAAAAGGGAAAGAGACAGAATGTCAAAGGAGGAAGGGATTAATACGAAGTGGGAAATTTTGGGTTAACGGGAAATTTATCTAATATAAGGACTGTGAGACAAGTTACGTTGATAATTATTATTTTTATATTTTGTTCCATTCTGTTTTGTATTATGTCTCACTTATATGTTGGAGAAATGCCACAAATACTTGCCTGAAGCCTTTAGCAAAGATCCAGTAACTAATCGTGAAGGTTATTCTTAAAGTTCCGTTAAGGACAAGTACTGATTTTATTTTTAAGAAACTAAATGTTCCCAAATTGAGAAAAACATATTCGAAAATATTCTGCTGCATCAATTTAAAATATCCATATGTTTGAAGAAAGAATAAGTACTAGAGCCCTAAGACAATAATTTAATAACCGGAATATTAAATTATTATGGACAAGGAAGTTTTAAATACAATGCTATTAAGCTATTCAATTCCCTACCTAGTGACATCAGAAATACGTAAAACAAAGGTTCCTTTAAAAGTAAGATCATTGATCAGCTACAATAAACCTGCCAGCTTCTAAATTGTTTTATACCTTTAACTTAGAATACTTTTGAATTTTTTTTTTACTAAATTGTAATCTAAATATCTTAGCTGAACAACCACCCCTGTAAATTGTCATCTCAACACAGGCGTTTCACACCACACCTAGTGAGATGAGCAATACGTCAGCCGAAAACAAATGTTCTTAAATATTTAATCAATAAATAAATTTAAAAAAAAAACTATATGTACGAGTAGTCAGTCTATTTATGTTTGTTTAGTTTTTAATGTTACCCCTACGAAGCTTGAAATAAGCGAAACTTGTTAGTGATGAATTAAAAATATTTCAAAACGAAGTGTTTGTTTTTATTTAATAATCTGTCAAACCACAAAGTATTGCTTTCCAAGAAAATATAATTATTTTATTTTATAATTTTTCTTGACTTTTCAATTTAGGTTTAATAGCCAAGTATTTTAAGGAAATATTTCATATAACTACGGTTGGAAATAATTTTCTACCTTTTTAAAGCGCCTTCACAAAGATTGCTCTTTAAAATTTACTTTGAAAGTATTTATATTTTTGTCCAACAGATTTATGTATAAAGATACAGTCGCTTTGCAGTGATGCATTATATCCTAATGAATAGTGATTCCTTTTTCTAGCGGAGCCCGAGTTCTGTCATTATAAATAATGCATTTTAGCTATATTCATCCCAAAGGCACTTTGTAAAAGCCCCCGTCCTTTGAAATGCTCCGATGGATGGATTTAATGTCTAATCCTTCCCTTCCTTCCCTCGTCTCCACGTTAACAAGTAAATGTGCTCCTCACTTGTGCCAACGGACGGGGTCATCGTATTCCACTGGTGTCGACCGAACCACGGTGGCGTTTCAGGAAATGTGACGTGTTTACGTGCTAGAAATTTTTATTACTTCCAGTTAGACAAGACAAAACTTTTGGAGTATCGGTTTGTGTAATGAACTCCACCTGTACGGCCAGAATTAAAATGTTTGTAATTTACATGGGGTCATACGTATTGAATGAATTAAAATTAAGTACACAGTGTTCTATCAGGGACACGAAATTATTTATGGTTCTGCCACTGAGAGGTCTGTCGGAACTCTGATTTCTGTTACATGTCTTTTTAAGGACATCTATTTATTTATTGATGACAGCCTCCGTGGTAGACCACGAATCGGGGTTGAATGCCGGCGTGCGCAAGTATATTTGATTTAGTTAAATTCTGTTATTTCACATTTAATGCATATAAAATAATATATAATATACTTGCGGCACGTTCCGAGTGGTAGATGCTTTCAAGATCACCTTGGTGAAAAACCGCCATTCCGAATTGAAACGTCGCTTGAAATAGCTTAAGCTATGTTTGACAACCATATCTGAATACCCAGGTACTTATTAATTGGTTTTATGTTTAATTCGTAGAACTCCATTTAATTTTTTAGAATTTTAATGTAAATCAAATTTTAATAATGTCAAGTTCTGTAGTATTTTTAGTTTTTATTATTGTGACAGCTGTTTCGGCGTTCAAGGCGACTTACTCATATGATTTTATTTACTCCCACCCAGTTCTAATTTGGACTGTGTTTAAAATGATTTATTACCAGTAAATTTATTACCGATTTGGTTAGAAAATAACATTATAGAAAATAATAACATTATTAAAAGTTGATAAATATTAAATAAAAAATAATAAACAAAACAGGTACTTCCCCACCTTCCTCTTCCCCATTTCCTTCCCCTACTCTTCACCCTCACAATATATTCCTCAATTAGGATGCCATAGTCTCACTGGCTCCAGTTAATAGGAAGCAGTATGGAGTCGTTATATTCACATAAAAATAAATAAAAACTTACGACAGATCTAAAGCCTTTTTTTTGCAAACAACAAAGAACAGCCCAATATCGAGACTTGGCAGTGCCAATACATACGAGTATATTAAATGATTAATCTTTGTAAATATCTGTCTGTGCTACACGGGAATCGTACCCGCAACATCCTGTCTGTAAAGCGTTGACCTCTGTGATGTCGATCCTTACGTGTGATGAACATTACTAAAATTGATATATAGCTGTAGTTAAGAATATTTATATAAAACTAGGTGAAGTACCCGGCGTTGCCCGGGATTATGAATGATTTGGCGTAATTTTGGAGGTTGTGATTTGTTACCCCTACCTCTACCCTAACCTTACCCCTACCACTACCCCTACTTAATAGTTTTTCTCTTATTTTGAACCTCAAGTGTGCAAAATTCTGTTTTAAGAGTGGGGTTGGAAAGGGGAATGGGGGGTGGTTTTTGAAATCTTATGTATACAGTCACCTTCCTCCTGTTTTTTTTTCAAATTTCGTCAAGCTCTGAATAAACTGTACTAAACAAACAAACACAGCCCGGGACACTCTTTATATATATATATAGTATTAATATTTTGGCTTTTGTGGAATTCTTTATAATAATCTATGAGGATTCTTGTGAAATTCGTATGAAACAAGAACTATAATAAGCATAACGAAAAATATTGTGATATGTGTCGGTATAATATCTGCTAACCCCACACTTATGTGGAAATATAACTAGATTGATATACTAAACAAGCTGCTTCTTTTCATCCTCACTTACCAAATCAAAATAATGAATTTGTATTATTCCCTCGTTCTCTTATAAAAAGTGTATCCGATTCTTGTCTCGGGTCTCTAGACTTTCTGTCGCGTCCATGCAAATATCCACATCCCTCTTTGTCTGAGGAAATATCTCCTTCGGGATGTTTTAGAAGTTTCTCGTAGTATTTATTACTGCTTTTGTTTATCTTACTAAACTATGGTGTCAATCAATATTAAATGTGTGTGATTGTTAGGATAACTATGGTGTCAATCTATATTTTATATTGATTTTTTTGTACAATTGTGCTGTGGTGTCGATTTCTATTGTATTTATCTATTATTTATTTATGTGCATTAATGTCGTTTTTGGGATAACTACTATGTCAATATGCCCTAAAAAATTACCCTAAACGCCACTTTTGTTTTCTCAAGCAATAGCATAAATGATTTTTATGTTAACTCCATACGGGTAATTGAGGAAATGTATAAGGTTTCAAAAGACAAACTGTAATCCTTAAATTATATGAAATACGTCCCAAAGTTTCTGAAAATAGGTGCAGTTTGAAAACAGCCAAAGCAATTTTGAACGTTTTACCTAAAATTCCACTACGCGTTTCTTATCGATTATATAAGATTATGGTTTGAGAATTATTGTCTTTTGGAACCTTATACGTTTCACAAAATTTTCACTAAACAGATAAATCATTCGTCGTATTTATTAAGTTAGCAACTTACAACGTGTGTATTTTTGGGTGATGACCATTAAGTTTGGTTATTCGAATGACTATGGTGTTATTGGGAGATCCATGGTATCCAATATGCATTAAGTGTTGTAGTTTTGATGATAACTATTGTGGCAATGTACATTAACACAGATAACCTTCTGAATGGCCGTATCTGTATACCGAATAATATTTAAAAAAAAGTGTTTTAATGTTTCTGACAATTTCACAAGAGCGCGCAATCACAGGATTTTTGTTGTTCCAAAATCCAGAACTAACCTACCCACCCGGCAATGCCGCTTGGGAATTATTACTACTATTAAATAACTAGTCTCCTGATAAAGACATTTTTTAATTGAATATTCTAAATTTCTTCAATAGGTGTGTAATTATTTTGTCGCGTCATTATTAATATAATTAATAAGAAGTACTTCGTTTACACCGCTATTTAAAAAGTTTAATTATATGAATACTGTAAAATTTAACAATCGTATTATTATTTGACTTTATGTAATATATTTTTATTATCGGTTATAATTACTGTAAATACACAAAAAATAAAACAAAGAAATTAATCAAATGTCATTGTTATGGAATTTTGCGGTTTTCCTTAAAGGAAAACTTAGATATATATATATATCTGCTTTAACGTTATTGGTAAAATTTCCCTGACTTGTTTCGCTTAGCAATTATCTTTAGTTCATTTACCGCCCTGAATTAACTAACCTATTTGCAAGTACAACCGGTAACTGAAACTTATAAAAAAATTATTTCATGTTGGTTTCGCGCTTGGTAATTCGATTTTTATTTATCATTTCATTACTTTGTGTCATGATTGACAAAATGATAACGGATGCGACCATCATCATTTTACCACACCAGATTTCAGCACATGAATAAACTGGCACGTAAATGACCTGTAGTACGTTGATCTTATTATTTACCGGCGGATTCTGAAAGTTTCCCCCCGACCACCGTTGAAACTGGTTGGTTGAAACTGAAACTCATGCATAATTTCTCAAAATTCGTGTGCTTTATTTTGTGGAGATACAAAGCAGACACGGGTAATTGAAATTTAGGTAGCAAACATAAATTAAAGTACACATTTCAGGATCTGCATTTGTTGCAGTGGTAACTAAAAGTTTTATTCGGTAAAGTAATAAAAACATTCACAGCGAAATTGCTACAAGGATAATGTTAAATACACTATTACTATAATAAAATATGATTTATTTATTAAGGGGAACGGCTGCGCTGCCTGTTTCATACAAAACTTAATTTTGGATTTGAGGCCAAAATACCCGTCCAAACTGAATGATCTATTTTTTTAATTAAAGGTTTAGTAAATATCTAGTAAGGATGAGAAGTATTTTGTTCATTTATGTTTTACATTTTAAAGTATGTGCCATGAAAAAAAATCAATTTTCATAATTTTAGAAGCAGCTTAGAACATTATTTACGGGTTTATCGTATTTAAAAAAAAATCGTATTTGATGTGTAAATATGATTACGTAAATAAAAATATAAAAACAAAACATAAAAAAAAAAGATTCTTTCGGGTCGATATTTTAAATTCTGTATAGCAAATTTGTGTTCCACCGTAAATTGGTCGTTTTTAATATAATTTAAAGTCCACCATAATGCTTATTTTAATTTTATATTCCATTTTATTTTCTAAGTAGATGGGTTAAAACATTTTTTAAATTACCGTTAGCCCCTAAATGATTGTTAAAATCGAGAATAATATATGCCCTAAAAAATTACCATCAACGCCACTTTTGTTTTCTCAAGCAATAGGCATAAATGATTTTTATGTTAACTCCATACGGGTAATTGAGGAAATGTATAAGGTTTCCAAAGACAAACTGTAATCCTTAAATTATATGAAATACGTCCCAAAGTTTCTGAAAATAGGTGCAGTTTGAAAACAGCCAAAGCAATTTTGAACGTTTTACCTAAAATTCCACTACGCGTTTCTTATCGATTATTTAAGATTATGGTTTGAGAATTATTGTCTTTTGGAACCTTATACGTTTCACTAATTTTTCACTAAACAGATAAATCATTCGTCGTATTTATTAAGTTAGCAACCTGCAACGTGTATATTTTTGGGTGATGACCATTAAGTTTGGTTATTCAAATGACTATGGTGTTCAATATGTAGTTGTTGGGAGATCCATGGTATCCAATATGCATTAAGTGTTGTAGTTTTGATGATAACTATTGTGACAATGTACATTAACACAGATAACCTTCTGAATGGCCGTATCTGTATACCGAATAATATTTATTTTAATTTTATATTTCATTTTATTTTCAAAGTAGATGGGTTAAAACATTTTTTAAATTACCGTTAGCCCCTAAATAATTGTTAAAATCGAGAAAAATATATTCCTTTAATGGCCGATATTTCATAAGGTAAAACAAAAATAAATAAAATACTTCTCATGCGTACTAGATATTTACTAAAACTTTAATTTAAAAAAAAATAAACTGTCAGGTTTAGGTGAGTATTTTGACTTCGAATCCAAAATTATATTTTGTATGAAACAAGCAGCGCAGCCTTTTCTCTTGACGGGGAAGGGGACGTCGGAGAGGGTTTTTTTTAATAATTCGAAATAATTATCATAGAATTACGCAATCCGATAACATAATGTTTTTAAATAGAAAAATATTTTTTACATATTTAAAAAATTTACATAGACCATTTATCAAAATCAAATCAGAAATATTACCCTTTTCGGATCGCTCTACGTATCTATGTTTTATAAAATATTGAATTTAGTTAAAACATAATTTTAAATATTTTTCTTTAAAATGCCGAAAAGAAATTTTCCAAAAAAAATAGGGTGGAGTTTCTTTTTTTTATAAACACAACATTATGAAATTTTTTCTTTTAATGGGATTTACAAAACTTTGGTTTAGTTTATTTAAAAAAAAAACACGCACCAGAATAGGATTGAAATTATTTTTCTTCTCTTAAAATTATTTTAATATTTTGTAAAACAACGTATTACGGTCAGAAAAAGCCATGTTTCTGATTTTATTTTGAAAATTTGTGAGCTTATATAAATTTAAAAAGTACGCAAAAAATATTGTTCTCTTTAAAAACATCATGCTTATCGTATTTCCTAATAATATTATCATTATTTCGTATTAATAAATAATGCCTCTCCCCTTTGATAGTTCAGGTATTTATGCTCCTCGGGTATCTTTTTTTGTACCAGTCCATTTCATAGTTTTTTTTTTTTTTTAATTTCATAAATATGTAGGAAAAAAAGAGACTGGTAGTCCATTATGGAGTTGATACCTACCTTGATATTGCTGTATGAACTGGCCAAGGATAAATGAAAGCACACAGAATGCGATAGATATAAGATCGCTCTGGATTACGGATGACGAAGTTCAATAATGATGCATAGTCGATCTACGTGCAATGAACATGTCTAATCAAGAAATGCGTTAATGTGTTAGACACGTAGAGTGGATAGATAGAGAAATTAATGTCTGTAAAATATAATATAATATATTATGATCCAAGTCGATAAAAAAAAAGTAAGGAACGTTCCAGCAAAACATGGCGCTATCAAGCGAATCAAATATTCAAGTCTGAACAGAACAGTGTGTATGAGGTGATGCATGCATATGGATAAAGAAAGGTCTGTGACAGGGCAGAGTTAAACGTCGTTCAATTATATCTGGCTATCTATGCTTAGAAATGTCGTGATAGTTAATATTTTGAATGGTTTTACAATATGAAAACAAATATTTCAATAAAAAGCATTCGTCTTATAATTAATAATTATTAGTATGAAATTATCACAATTTAGTGTGAAAACATTTTCGTCTCATCTTTGAAAACTCGCGAGTTCGGCCAGTCCGGATTGATTTCTTTCTCTCTGACTGTGACTTCGCCCTGTACATTCAATGTCAACTTTTGGTTGTCACTTTTAAGGTTTGCCTCTATATTCTACTATCTTTACATCTGTGTGATCTCGGCTAGAATCGCAAATCGCTCCGCACCAAATTGCTTGAGTTTTATTCAACTTTTGTTCGGATTTATCGTATGACCTTCTCAACGATGTGTATATATTTATCTACTTTTTTATTTGTCCTCTAAATTTAAGGTCATGTGCTCTATTTATTTTATTCTGCTTATGTTTTCGTTTATATTTTTTTACACAAACTGTAAGAAATGAAAAATTCTTTAATCTTCTTTGTTCATGATATTTATATTTAGATTTTGAAACAACATATTTGAAATTGAATTTGATGTGGGTAGTAAGTAATAGAGTGGGATGACATATGATTTCAGAAGCCACGTCATTGTGATTGCTTACATAATTGGAATTCTTTGGTAATTTAGATCAAACTGGACGCCCATTTAGCAGACAGCCGCTAACCGCTTCGCATTATGATGAGCGAAGTGTCCATGTATCTTTTTATGTGTTAACTTTAAAAAAAAATTGTATCTGCCAAAAAAAAAATGTGACCGATAAGACAATGTTATTACTTTTATTTTATGTGATATCGTACATGGGTTCCAATTGCCCTGAGCCAGGACGTTAGCTTCTCCTACTGTAGGAATAATATATTGCAAGAATAAATAAATTATTTTTTCAAATTCTTCATCTGAAGAAAACACAAATTTACTACACTTTTATTTGTCCTCATATAGGGAGTGAACAATTGCCTTAATTAATTTATCTATCGACTGCTGAAAATTCGATGAATACTAACGCGATTCTTTTTTTTTAAATTTATTATTTATCTATTGTTTTTTGGGTTGGATTGGACTGTGAAGAGTGTTTTATTTTATTTAAAATATTACATTCAATATATTTCTTAAATTTAATCTATTCCTGTATTTTTTTTTAAATCTACATTTTAGTCTGATACGTATTTTTATTTTACTTTTATTGTTTAAAATTATAAAGTAATATTATATATGTGCACAAAATATCCTATTTTTATATCATAACAAACTCACTGTACGGCACTGAAGTGGACTACTTGCTGCTATAACACGGCCCACGCCAGGGTAGCAAGTAGGGAAAATCTTTACCCATAAACTCCCATATGTAACATTATTTGTGTACGTAACCAATGATGTGTACATAATATAAAAATCTTATTGTATATGAATAAAGCTATCTATGTACATTTAAATTGAAACGAGACATTCTTATTTTATATGACGAGATAGGACAGAATCTTTTAAAACATTTCCATTGCTCATGGTTTATTTGAAAGATTAAATAAATAGAGTAAACAATTACTTTGAAATATTTCATTCCTTATACAGTCACTCAAACTCTGTTCACTATTTGACCTATCGCCTTTCACTCGTCTTCGCGTTATAATAATCTCATCTGGCCGATGTTCTAGCTTCTAGCAGTTCAGTGAGTGAACTCTCGGGCCTGTGGCCTGTGGCGTTGACCCTCGGTCCATGTAGGCAACACAATATACCATAATAATATCATTAGCGTCACATTTGGCCCGGCAGATCGCCGATCCGTTCCGTTCCGGTCGATGATCCGCTGAAACTTTCAAATCTCACGAATTTAAGATGAATTCAGCGTTTGTAAATATCGCTTCTGCATAAATTGTCCATTGATGAAAATACAACAATTCGTCGCCCACAACGCAAACAGGCGTATCTCATATTTAGCAACTTTCAAGGAGATTCAAAAAGATGTTTATTATTTTACATGTTTCGCTAATGGGTTATAAAAGTAGCATAATTAGAACTCATTAGCGAAACATGTAATAAAATGTATAAGAACCTCCCAAAAAAGCTGTTTTTTTGGCTCTCCTTGAAAGTTGCTAAATATGAGATACGCCTGTTTGTATTGTGGGTGGCGAAATGTATCAAATTGTAAAAATGATAATGGTATTCAATAAAACTAAAAATTTAAAATAGACTAGAAACAATTATACGTGATAAAATATAATATTTAGATTTGTTTTACACCACTTCAATTTAATAATATAATGATCGCCCGGATTCGGAAGTACTCTTCCTTTGTCAGGACTATTAAAACTAACATAAGATACAAAATATTGACGGGCATACATTAATATTTAGGTGTGGGAGTGGGAGGCGACCAAAGGGGAAGTGGTGTTTCAGGAGGAAAAAGCGGTTCACTAGACAAATATCTAAAATAAGACTATTCGATGTAAATTTAATTGTTTATACGATATACTACAATTAATGTTTAGGTTTTTTATCAAGTGCTTCTAAATTATCTAATTTTGATTACGGTGAAGAATATGAACCCCTGTATCTTTATTATTTAATTTTTTTTTAAATAAATCTCTCATAAATATATTTCTAAGACCGCATAGGTAAATATTATATGTTTCAGAATATTCATTATTTTACTGAACCTACTATGCTTTAAACCTTGTACTTAATCTCATCGAATTTTCTCAATATTAATCTTGATTATTTCTCTTTGTTTCATGTGAGTTACAAATTCCATTGCCTAGAAAATCAGTCTGGTAAACGTAGTCCCTTTATATTTATATAATTCTTCTTTGCTGCCTTTAATATTTCTGATTAAAGATGGTTCTTGTTTTAAAAAATACTCATTGTACATTTTGCTGCGCCATATTCATAATTCGGCAAGTTGCAGTACAGTTATCCAAGGAATACAAACTTACGGAGAGTGTTCGCGAGTAATTCGACACCGGCGCGGGTGATACAATGCAGATGACATATTGCAGTAAATTGCTGATTCACTTAACCAACGGCTGAACCCGTGGCGTTGAACTCCGCAGAACCCGTAGAACGTTCGTCACCTTCATTTTGTGCTTTTTGCTCTCATCTAAATACTGATTATACTGTATGAATGTACTTACATATATGTACATATTACGAAGTAGTAATATTGTGATGATATTTTTATTGGAATTGTTCAAGTTATTTCAGAAATTTTAGTATTAATCTTATTTTAATAAACCAGAAAAGCTGTCTGAATGTCTTTGCAAAAACTCTCAATCGGTGTTATCTGGCGTCATGAAATTTGCATAGATAGGTGTATACTTTGCCTGCTCTCAACACAGATTCTCCTAGTGAGACAGGCACAGTATCATAGCCCTTTTATAATATATTAAGAATAAATAGATGAAAAAAAAAAGTAGATGTCATGAATTTTTACGAAACGACATTGTTTCCATCGTGAGCTATTGAAACATCCATTTAACATAAATAAATTGTTTGTTAATCAATTAATAAGAATCACCTTTTACGCAACTTTTTAAAATATATAAATATCAACATGTTTCGAAACCAAAGCTTTCCTCATCAGAATAAACAGTATACTAAAAATAATAGGTATAAAACAAATGATAAAATAGAAAATAATAATAAGAAAAAATTTAATTAAAATAATTGTCACAGGCATTTCGCAGAATTGAGCTGGTGTTTTCTTTCCCATGTTCCTAGAAAAATTATCAATTGAATTCCAATATTTACCTTATAGTTTATGTAACTTTTTCTGAAGTGATGCGCCTAGTACACTTTCATCAGTTTTACGACACTGTTATCAACTAAACAAAAGTGACTCGAGTAACCAACAAATATTGTTACTTATTTGTCGTTGAATTTCTAACAATTTTCCGTACATCAATCAAATAGCATTTCTTTATATTATTTTCGCGAGACAGTTCCTAGAAATGTCATTGCTATGTTTTCGCTCAAATAATATCGGGTAATATATGTTGGATCTTCTTCTTTGCATTATACGTATAGATAAATGAAATGGATACATGAAATGGATAAATGAAATAGGTAAAATACTAATCAGTTTTATGTACCTCGGCTTATTAATTCCCTTTAATGTTGAGAGCACACAGGTAATTTACAAAAAAATTGGTACAAATCAGCCGATCTGTTAAAAACTTGATATTTCGAAAAACTTTCACATGATTCGCGTAAATAACGATTTTAAACTATATAATTCGGTATTACAAATGTAAAGAACAGCTACGCTGAGAGTATGGAAGATCTCCAGTATGTCTGGATAATGAGCTAATGATGAATGTAAGTCTAAAGTCATGGTGTTTGAAAGAGAGAGTTCGAAAACAGTGTGCAATATAGTTGTGAATGATGAATATTTGGAGTAGGTCTATGAGTTTGTATATTTGGGAAGTATGTTTACGGGAGATAGAAAGACTGATAGGGATATTGAAAGGGGGGTGAATGCAGGAAACTATTAACGGGGAACTGAACGCGGTTGGCGCTAACAAAAAATTGTCCAAAGAAGCGAAGCTTGATGTATGGCAGTGAGGCATGGAACTGGCGGAGGAAGGTTGAAAGTAAACTGAATGCTGTAGAAATGAGATCTCTCAGGCGAATGTTTGTAAAACCATGTATGATCGAGTGAAAAATGTTGAGATTAGCAAAAAATGCAAGGCTAATGTAAGCGTAATGAGTAAAATTAAGAAAGGGACGCTTCGATGGTTTGGGCATATAGAGAGAATGAACGAAGAAAGGAGTGTAAGTAAAATATATTAAGCCAATATGAAAGGAAGAAGAAGCTGAGGACGCCCGAGGAAGACATGGCACGATCAAGTTAATCACATTTAGACATAGTAGATATGTTCAACTGCACGGAATGCAAATAAAATTACAAAATGCGATTATTGCATACATCCTTAACAATTATTAATAAAATATGTGTCTAGAATATAAGTATTAGTGTATGTGAGGTGTGTATTTTCGCCTTTGTTGCAAATTATTTGGAAATGTGCTTACACGATGTGATTGCTGAATTTGTTTGGGTTGTTGTAGTTGTGAATGCTAAATATTCTATCTATGTACCTACTGTGGTGTGTTTTGCACCTCTGTCACTATTGTAATTAGATTTTTTATAACAAAATATGTAAAACGCCCATATAGGGCGTATATATATACAATATAATAAATAAATAAATGCTTGGGTCGTGCCATGTCAGAAGTCAGAATAGAATAACAGAAGAGAATGTATGAATGTGAATGAAGCTCGAGTTGTTTAGCGGTCTGTCCCCTCTGCCCACCCCTGCGGGGAAACGGCGTGATGGTTAGTTAGTTGGTTAAGAACACTTAATTAAAAAAATAATAATAATTAAACATCTAACATCAGACATATGTATGCGTGTGTTTTTTTTTCTTTTCGTCATCAATTCGGAATTTAGATATACTAGAAGATAATCCATTTTTTTCTCATCTCTATCGACGGTATTTGCTATTTACAGATTTTAATATGCCCTTATATATAATATATAAGTTTTGTGGAATTTTATCTGGATTTTTTTCTGTTGGCGTTCTGAAAGTCAGTTCCTCAATCCTCTAGACGCATGAGTTGCGTGTGAGTACTGTGATGTGGGTAACATGAATACTGCTACTTAAAATTAATCGTCGGCTTTCCTGCTAAACTCCGCGCCTATGCATATTAAATACCGTTTCCCATTTTTAGATTGCTAATGCGATTCGGCTCATGTTTGTCGACCTTTGTTTATTTTAAAGGGAAACGCACCGATTTTATTAAAGCTTTATTTATTCATAAACGTACCGGGGAATTTTGAAGGTTACTTGAGAGGATTTCGACAACCTTTTAGTGGTAACCTCATTCGAGCGGAAATTAGGTTGGCAGCATGATTTAATAAAGACTAATTTTAATAAGCCCTTAAATTGGGTTGATTCCAAGCTTTTCATTTTAAAATTTTTTTAAATGCGATTCTCTCTCGTTGTAAGCCTCGTGAATCAGACCATAGAAAACAATTGCCTTTAGGCTTTCAAATTGGCAAAGTGACTCAATGTCTCGAGTGACTTACGAGTAATTACATTTATCATTTAATACAGTACCTACGTGCAATAATTACTAATTCATTATTATAAATACACTTAAAGTAAGTAACCTCACCAGAAACAATAATAGTGTTATTTTTTTTAAGTTTTAAAATTTTTATATTAATTTTTGTTATTATTTATTTTAAAAAAAAGTTCTGCTTGGTAATTATTATTACGTGTGACAGTTGTTTTTCCTTTCGAGGGCATTATGAATCTGTGGTGAAGCCACTTACAGACGATGTATTTATATTATTTCTAAATAGGTACACTTATAATGAAACTCTTAAATTGTTTTAATTTTTATTACCAATCCCTTATTCATTTCCTATTAAATTGTCGGTTATTATTACCATGTAAAATTTCCTTACTTAGGGTTATAACCCTTTATTATTATAATCAGTGGCGTGCATTACTATTTGGCCAAAGGTAGGCTGTATGCAGTCTTTCATGTTCGGGTATGAATTGTGCATTAAATGTGATTTGAAAATGGTCATTTTATGATCATCTTCCGCTGATTTTTAAATAATTGAGCGTACAAGTTTCTATTAAAATGGTAAAAAAATATGTTTTGACAGTCAATTTTATAATTCGTTTTTCTTAGGGTAGGCATTTCTGTCTTTGTGGGGTGAACGCCGCTGGTTATAATATAATATTACATCTCTATGTCGATTATGATGGATGAATTACAATATGAATAATATATTTGTCAATATGTCCTTAATTCTGAATATAGGGCATGAGGACGGCAAAATCACGATACAAAGTTTTCAGGATAATGTGGTAAGTAATGCCTTGTTGTAGACTAGAAAAATTCAACTGTAAATTTTTCGAAAATACGAATCTTTATCAAAACTGAACATCAATGTTTTTTGGTGAACGTTTCTATGCCAAATATACCTAAATTAAATGATTGTGGTTTTTTGCTCATTACAGTCGTGATCTCATACAAGCGTGTTCGTTATAACCAAGTTTGACTGACTTATTTGTATTCGTATAGTACTGATCAGTGGCATACAGTCCATAGAGGCTGAAAAGCTGTACCTGCTTTAAGAAAATGGAGCGTAAAAATAAATATGTATATATATTTGACCGGTCAGTGGCTGAGTTGGCATCGCGTTTGGGTCTCACCCAGGCGTCGTTAGTTCACTTCCTCGGCTGGCTAAGTCCTCCATTACGACACAAGCAACATCTTCCGCTTACTGTGATGGTAGTAGGAGATTTTCAAATATTGTCAGGTTATTCGTAACCAGGTAATGTTTGTCTTTCTTTTTAAAAAAAAAAAAAAAAATTTTAAATTCGACAAATTTCATATAACAATGTAATTTTTATCCGAAATTAATAAGTTTTTATATCACTACCATTCTACCTTAAGGGGAACGGCTGCGGTGCCTGTTTCATACAAAACTAAATTTTGGATTGGAGGCCAAAATACCCATCCAAACGGAATGATCAATTTTAATATCTAGTACCGATGAGAAGTATTTTATTTATTTTTGTTTTCATTTTTTAAGTGTGTGCCATGAAAAAAAAATCAATTTTCATAATTTTAGAGACAGCTTAGAAAATTAGTTTTGGGTTTATCGTACTTTAAAAAATATATGTCACATTTGATATATAAGTATGATTACATAAATAAAAATATAAAAATAAAAAATCAATTTTCAAATTTTAGAGGAAACTTAGAAAATTATTTGCGGGTTAATCTTTTTTTTAATTGTCGATTTGCTATGTAAATATGTTTACGTAACTAAATATGTAAAAACAAAACATTTAAAAAAAAAGGTTTTTTCGGGTCGATATTTCGAATTCTGTATGGCAAATTTGTGTTCCACCGTAAATTGGTCGTTTTTGATTTAATTTTAATTCCACCATAATGCTTATTTTAATATTTAAAAAATAAAATTAATTTTATATTTCATTATATTTTCAAAGCAGATGGGTTAAAACTTTTTTTTAAATCACCGTTGCCCCTAAATAATTGTTAAAGATGCCTCTAAAATCGCGAAAAATCAATTCCTTTAATGTGCCGATATTTCATAAGGTAAAACAAAAATAAATAAAATGCTTTTCGTCCGTACTAGATATTTACTAAACCCTTAATTAAAAAAAAAATAGATCATTCAGTTTGGATGGGTATTTTGGCCTCCAATCCAAAATTCAGTTTTGTATGAAACAGGCAACGCAGCCGTTCCCCTTAATAAAATGTATCTACTTAATACAATTCGTCTTTTTTGTTGCAATCTTCCCCGGTTCATACATAATTAAAGTACCATCTTCCTCAATATACTATTTTTAGCTGTATAAAATGGGATACATCGCACTAGTCACCCAAAAATGTACACTTTGACCCCGTATTTCAGTTGCTTTCTAAGCTCTCTTTCTAAGGTAATCGGGTCGCTTTGCTTATCTTGTCAGGGTTTCTAGCATAGTTTCTAGCGACTTGACGAACCTAAATATTTCTAAAAGCGAGTTTAAATAGTAACTGAAATACCGAGCCTATGTCGGCCTATAATTGACCGTTTTCAAGGCCGCCAAAATATTAAAATTTATGTAATCACAATCGAATAGACTACAGCCTACCATCAGCCATAGAGCAATGCACGCCACTGGTATCCAGTTATCCTGTGAATCCAGATTATTTATTTCCCCAAAGTCAAACATCGCAACGTATTATTATTATTATATTTTGCTGGTAATAATATTGTCAATTTATGTTGTATACGTCCATACACGTCGGTGCTTAAATATTTGATGATGAAAATCACACTAGACTGCAGACGTGCACCGCCGTATTTCCGGCGAATTCGTCCCGCGGCACTAACCGCAAGGACGTGAGGCACTTCCGGCTACATGTGGCTTCCGGGGGCTCCCCGTCGACAGCTCCGAACCTCTTTTCACGCTGATTGGCCGCGGATCCCGACTGGATGTGACCATGCTGAGACTGATATAGTGCTTTCGGGTTATTGTAACCTGTATTTTTTCGATTCCTTGGCAAAACAGAGCATTGGAGAATATGATTAAAAAACAAACGATAAACCTAACCTAATCTAACCTATTATTTTTATCATGTTCTGGATAATAATCCGGTTACCATTTGTTTCTAGTGAGACCAGTAGAATTAGCGAGCAGATGTCGGGGAAGTGCCTGCCAATACAGATCTGGTTACTAAATACATACCTACTCTAGTTCTCAATCTCCAACCAGTACGATTCTTAGCAAGTCTTTAACATGAACTGGATGTCAGTGCTTAAATCCAAACGGAGCGTGCGTCCCTCTAGTTTGTGAAATCTATTGGTTCTTCCTTTCTTATACAAGAAAAATTACGTTTTAAATACCACTCTGGGTCGTGTGTTTTATTAATTAACTTTGGAAATGCCCTTATGTTTCAAATATCTTAAGCCCAAACTAACATTGAGAAAAAAATAGTTTCAGGCGATGCAATTGCGAAGTAATGCAAAACTGTATCTTTTTGGTTCTAAAATTTGATCAATATTATAGATGATTTAATTAAATACTGCGAGTAGGACACACTTGGCATTTGGCTTAAGGGGGAGAGGGACGTCGGAGAGTTATTATTTATTAATTCAAAATAATGATAGTATTATTACGCAATACGATAAACATAATGTTTTTAACGTTTCCTGCTTTTTATTCGATTTTTAAATTTATTATTGTAGTTAATTTATATTTATTTCTTTGCTCATAGGTTTTTTAAAATCACCCCTTAAAATCTACCATTAATTTTAATGAACCGAGCGTTCATGTTAAATCTGATTGCAGCTGGATATTATCGATCTTTATCATTATGTTGGGTTTCATATGACTGCTTTTATTGTCACTTGGTGCAATAAGGTTTTACGATACTTTGTTCAGCGTCACGTTATTATGACACTGTTGGTTTACTCATGCAAAACATGAGTGTTCACCGGCTTTAAAAATGTGTTAATGAATTTGCTTGCACGAGTTCTCTGATTGCAGAACTTGAAATCGAGTTGTATTGTTTTATGATTTACCTACTTACAATATTTACAGCAATAACATTTTTATTTTATCAAACAATGGTTTTAAAATAAAAGAAATGTTTTTAAAATGAATTTTATTACAGTTTATAAAAGTGCCTTATGATAGCAATACAGCCATTTTTCTAAGGTCCTTTTGTGAGATTAAAGTCAACATTCCCCAACAGTCCCCAACACCCGGAATAAACAGTGCCCATTTATAAAATGAAAAAGAAACTTATGGAAGAAAAGGTTGGGACTTCCCAGGAAGACATGGTGAATACAATTAATTAAGTACTTCAGATGTATTGCATAAAAAATGGATTAACAGAAAGCATTCATTAATGTGGATGAACTAAAAAATGTGTACTACGACAGAGGTGCCCTCTTTCCGGACCCCTGCAGAGACTGCAACAAAACGTAAAACGCGTTCACGAATGGCACCAATTTAAATATTTTGCTAAAAAAAACACTTTGCACGTAATGCTTTTAAATGTTTAAAACAGAAAATAAAAAGGTCGCATCTGGGATTTTTCAGTACAGGACCATTCAGTCTATCCGAGACCGGCGCTCTACCAACTAAGCTAATGCTACCTTATTGCTTTCTGTAATTTTTATCGATATCACATTTCAATTTAAGAACTATTAAATCTCATATTCATATAATTCCCTTTTTTGTTATCTTTCTGTATGATTTCAAGATTCTACCCGAATTTATTTACTATCTAGATAGTGTCTCGGATATACCTATCCAATTTTTATTCATATGGGATGTCTATTGACTTTTTTTACAAGTCTTAGATTAATATTCAATTTTATTGGAATAACGTATAGAACCTTGTAAACTTCATTGTAATATTTATTCATTGAAGATAATGCCGGATTTGACTGGTCAGTGGCTGAGTTGGCTTCGCGTCTGGGTCCCACCCAGGCGACGTGAGTTAAATTCCTCTGCTGGCTAAGTCCTCCATCACGACACGAACAACATTTTTCTTTTACGTGATTTTCAAACATTGTCAAGGTTATTCTTCATTAATATATATATATTTTTAATATTAAAAAATCTCAAATAAAATAAGTTGTTCTAATAAAATTGAACTTATTAGTAAGTTATTTATGAATTTTATCCTTATTTTAACGATGTTAAATAGTTATCCTAAACTGCATAATCAGGTAATCCTAGACTTCACGCAGAAGGTAATACTTTTTCAGACAGTAGATATGTTCAAAGTGCACGGAATACGAATACAAAAAGACGATTATTGCATACATCCTCATCAATTATTAATAAAATATAATAATAATAATCTCTATCTATCTAACCGTCACGCCGTTTCCCCGCAGGGGTAGCCAAAGAGCACGGACCGCCAAACAACTCGATCTTGGCATACACTTCTTGCTTCATTCACATTCATACAACGCCTCATACATTCTCTTCTGTTATTCCGATTTCTGACATGGCACGACTCGTGTATTTGATTCACTTGATCGTGCCATGTCTTTCTCGGCGTCCCCGGCTTCTTCTTCTATTCACATTCACGTCATACATTCTTATTACACTCCTTTCTTCGTTCATTCGCTCTACATGCCCAAACCATAATAATAATAATAATAATTCGATGATTTTTATAGCGCCGTTTTTGTGAAAAATCACCTCAAGGGCGCTGTACAAACATTACTTCCTATTCTTTATCTGATTATGTTCAAACAGGTACAGAACAACATACTTACCTGGCAGGTCGTTTCAGATTAATACAATTTTATTATAAAGTTTAAGTATAGAGATGATATTTTTACAGTTGCTATTTTATCCTCCTTTTCTATTGATGTTATATTTATTAGAAGATTGGTGGCACACGAAGAGTTGGTATTTATTTGAAACATTTATAATTTTTTGGACTGGAAAATTAACTTGCCTTAAAAAGCGTAAGAATTGTTTAATATATATTCACATTTTTTATTTATTTTTTACTCTTTAAGTTATTTACAGGGTTGCGGGCTGTGAACGCATTTGCACCGATGCGTGAATTTTTTAAAACTTTTTCTATCAGTGACTTTAGCTAAGTACTAATCGGCTAGCCTAGCTAAGCAATTTACGGGTGCATTTCTTTGAATTCTGTCGAGTCTTTCATAATTCTTACGTCATGCGGCAGTTTATTCCAGCCTTTAGGTCCTGATACTCCGAAAGCATGAACACCGTACTTAGTATTAGGTATGCGCTTTGGTTCCTTCAACCTCCCGATAGGTGATGATGCTGCTGACCTAAGGGTGGACTGCCGTGAATTGGTATTTTCGGGAATACACAGTTCTGATAAGTAAGCAGGTGCCATTCCGTTAATTGACTTAAATACCATCCAGCAAAGCTTGAACTGGATTCTTTCAGGACATTTGAGCCAGTTGAGATTTTTGAGATGCTCTGATATGTGAGAATATTTAGATACGCCGGTGATAAGTCTTGCTGCAGCGTTAAAAACTGATAACAATTTGGTATTTGGGGAGACTTGCATATATTCCGTTGCAGTAATCTAGACGTGACACAACGTACGAATTGACCCAGCAGTTTAGTCGCCTCTGTTAGCAGGTTTCTCCGTACTGCTTTAATTTGCCTCAATTGAAAGAACCCTGTACTTACAGTTCTGTTTACTTGACTTTTAAGAGAAAAGTTTGCATCCAGATTGATACCGAGTAGTTTGACACACGTCTTCGGAGTAATGTCACTTCCTGAAATATTTATTGGGGAGTTATCAATGATATGCTGACGGGAGTTATCAATGACTTGTGGCGGTCCAGAGAAATCAGTATTTGACGGATTCAGCTTCAATCTATTTGAGGTCATCCAGCGAGTAATTGTTTGTAGACACTCAGCTATGCGACATTTCGGTCTGTCTATTTCTTCTGGTAAACGGTAAAAATAAACTTGCTGGTCGTCAACATAGCAGTGGGATTGAAGACCAAACGATTCGATTATTTTAGCTACATCATTTGTGAAAAGGATGAAGAGCAGTGGGCTCAGAACGGACCCCTGGGGTACTCCAGATTAAAGGGTTGCATATTTTGATTGGTTTTGCCCCCATCTTCATTGCTTGTAAACGATTGGTTAAATACGATTTCAGCCTAGATATATGTCTAGAGTATAAGTGTCAGAAAATGTGAGGTGTATTTTGTATATTCGCCTCTGTTGCTAATTATTTGGAATGGTAATTTACACGATGTTATTGTTGAATTTGTTCGTGAAACAAATGAAATATTTAGTTGTTGTATTTCGTGAAGACTATCTATTTTACCTATATACCTACTGTTTTGCGTTTTTATTGTAATTTTAATTTTTATAACAAAATATGTAAAAGCCCATATGGGGCCTATACAATATAATAAATAAAGAGAGTTTTTCTTTTGTCTTTTTATTGTCTTTTATAAATGACTTTTATCATCTAACTTTATATCGAAAACCTAGCTCGATCTTTTCTCGTTGCGTCGCGTTTATTACTTCACGATTGTCACGCTTTGATTATTTTCTCGGTTGATGTTTTCTCTCAGACGCAGACGACAGAAGTAGATGTTGCTAGTTTTATCATTATTAGTGGGTATTTCGTTCTCGCTGGTTGAGAATTATATCACACCCATTAGCATCTTAGAGCGGGTATGGCCGCAGCTGAATGCAACGCTTTCACGCAATCTGGAGGCGGAGAATGTTGTCGCTGAAGCTGAATGCTGAAGGAATTACAGGGGATTTGTCGCATCTGTTACTAGGGAACTGTTTTGTAGAGATGAATTCTCATGATGAAAGGCGTAACTGGACACCATATTTAGTGATTACGTAAATACGAGATTACTTTTAGTGGTCATTACAGCTTTTCAAGGGGAATGAATGAGATTTAAAAAAAAAATTATAATTATGAGAGTCCGACCCTCTGGAGTCAGGAGACTGTGGCATCCCTATATGGGGTATGTTATGAGGCTGAAGGTAATGGGGAGGGAACTGAGATGGGGAAGATGAAGGTGTGGAATCACCAGGCTATTCAGATCTGGTCACAAAACATGTCTAGTCATTTAATAAGTGCGATATTTTTATTATTTGGGAAACCATATAATTGGTACATTTACCATATTGTTATTGTGTTTAATTCGTAGAAATCCATTTTTTTTTAAATTGTTGTGTTTAGGGACGATGGGGTAGGAGGAAGGTTGGGTCGGAGACAATGCACCACGATGGGCGTCAGTGTTGTGTTTTGGGACGATGGGGTAGGAGGAAGGTTGGGTAGGAGAGAATGCAACACGATGGGCGTCAGTGTTGTATTTTAGTGAAAGTAGCCCCAAGTTGGACGTCAGAGTTGTATTACAGGGAAACTGGGGAGACAAGAATATCGGCTTGACTTACCCAGGTCTCCAAGGCAGGTACGTCTTTGTCCGGACAATGGTTAGCTCAGATTCCGGTACAGCAATGAGGTTTTTCTCTCCTTCAGGGTCGAGTGAGTCGACCGCGGTCTTATAATTGGGTTTGAGGCAATTTCTAATCTACGTTTAGATGAGGCGAGGGAGTGCTTTCAGTCTTAGAATTTATTGTAGTATTTACTAGACATTACAGGTTATGTGCAATCGTATTACTAATAGAAGGGTCCTATTCCTGACATGAAGTTAAATATAATTATCTCTCTCTCTGATGGAATTCTAAAACCGGGTGTATCAATTATGGCAAGGGCAACTACAACACACAATAGAGGGTAGGTAGAAAACAGCTTACATGAGAAGATCGGAACGGTGGCATCTTGCATTAATAGGGTCGATGTGGTCGGCGGGAGCCGCAGGCAGGAGCCCAAGAGTCGGGCATGTCCACACTGAGTTTAAGTTAGTTTTAAATTACAATCACCATCTTAGATGTTTTACAGTGAACGGGCACGATTAGCTACGGGGCTTCAAACCCGCATGCTAAATACATTGCCCAACAGATTTGGTTGACAAAATAGCACTTTAGCCGCGAACTCTTACAGAGTCGCTGCGGACGAATAGCTGGTCCGATCGGTAGTCGGTCCCACACAGGAATGGCCCGGGGCGCTCTGGAGTCGTTTCGCGCTACCCTGTTATATCGGTCAGTCATGAATGTATGGCTTTCATTGGTTTATTTGGGCGGCAAAATCACCTGATTGGTTGATTACTGTGAGCATTTGAGGGAAACGTCGTAATTGGTTGCCCAGCTATTTTTTATGACGAGGGGCTAGAATTTAACTTAGGGTCACCCTTTTGTTACGTAACAAAATGTAAGGTAAATCAAATTTAATAATAATGTAATGACAGCTGTTTCGGCGTTCAGAGCCATTTTAAATCTGTGATTAGACCACATTGAGACGACTTAACTTATGACGACAGCTGTCACAATAATAAAAAAAAAACTAAAATACTTACATAACTGAATAATAAAGTGATTAAATTTGATTCACTTTAACTTTAAAAAAATGTATACTACATCGCAATATTAAAATATTTCAGAAGTCTGTGGAAATACTGTCTACTTGGAAAAGGTGCCAATTTATTTGAAATTTCCCTGAAAACATTTATAACAAAGTATGTTGTACACTGTTAATATGTTTACTTCAAATAAATCCTTCAGTTGTGTTTTTTTTTGTTCATAAAATAAATGGTTTTTCGCTGTGAGGGGCAGATATTGCAACTTAAGCTAAAACTCATTTTTTTGATAAGTCCCTACCTATTATATTTATAAAAATATCAGCCAAAGTGAAGTGATAGCGTATTAAATTGAAACTTCTTTTGGTTTTTTATAATAAATTCATGATTTTTAATTTATAGAGGGGTGAATCGTATCGGGCGAATTTCGCTCAGGTTTATTGGTTGAAGCTGCCGTAAGTGTT
Organism: Halesus radiatus; assembly: GCA_022606495.2. Taxonomy (NCBI): domain Eukaryota; kingdom Metazoa; phylum Arthropoda; class Insecta; order Trichoptera; family Limnephilidae; genus Halesus; species Halesus radiatus. The sequence continues at coordinate 203,345 of JAHDVE020011472.1, read as the reverse complement.
GGTTAGTTCCTAATGTGGTACTCAGTTTTATCACTTCATCGCCATTATGGCGGACTCTCCACAGTTATAAATTCCAAGTTTCAGCTTAATTGCTCATTTCCATAAATTGATTTGATTTAGTTCGTCCAACTGGAACAATGCGAATGCGAAATCAACCCACCTCGCATTATCGCCTTCGTTTGTCTATTTCGGTATCTTATTAAATACCTAATTCTGTCGTCAGTTTTGATAAATAATAATCTCATAATATGATTGATTTCGTCCGACTTCGCCAATCGTTTATTGTTTGTGGTTGATTTGCGTGTTATGTCTGAGTTTAAATCGTTGAATTCTTTGGCAATCTTTCATAATTTCTTAGCATTTGTTTGAAAATTTTAACCATTTAATGTAATGTAAGAGCTCCAATAATTTTCGTAATAAACGATTTGGGTTTACCTACACGCACTAGATTAGGGACAGGGTGGCCTGAAGATTAAAAGATATCCCACCCGCAGAAAGTCTATGGACTGGATATCTGGGTATCCTACCTGTGTCACTTGGGTTTCTGAAATGACCTATTTAAACATGTCAGGTTTCTGCAACTGAAATAATGAACAAAATCGGACGCTTGCCTCGAAATATATTCTGAACAAAATGTTACTTTTATAAAATTGCGGTTTTTGTTTATCATTTATAATGTTCAACCACAAAGAAAGCTTTCTATGAAAATTAATTTACCTACGTTATATTTATACACTACAAAATGTTGCTAATTTGCTTATTTGTAATATAAATTTTGTAATTTTTAATTAATTTCAATAAATTTTTACCAATTTTTTTTTCTTATTTAAAAATAAAACAATAACTTTGTTAATATCACTTTATTTGTTATATACTTTTGCCGACCTAGTTTCGCCACTACCGCAGCTTCTTCGGGGCAGTATGTTACTAAACTACACATGTGTTATATGAGTGACGGAAAAGGGTGGGAGGGGAGCAGGTACCGGACCGGGAAGGGCGTGCGCTTTGTTTATTGGGAATATTCTAAGAATTTTTTTGTTATTTCGCAATTTTGTGCAAAATAATCATAATGAATAATGACGCTTGTTTACCGGTTGGCCGAGTTATTCGTTCCTGCATTTCACTCAATACATCAATGTATTGATTTCGTTGAATAATGTATTATATTTGACTATTGCACGTATTTGCTGTGCATTCATTAAAACACAAAGCAGTGTAATTAAATTTACACCGAAAAGAAGGCTGCGCGCCTTGAAAATTAAAATGCCGGTAAACAATCGTTGGCGGCAAAACAAAGGCGCCATTATACCAGGAGGCATTGTTATGTGAAAACAAATTATTCGGTGATATTGAAATTCAGATATTTCAAATAGTACTACCACCCGTGCGACTACAGAAGTATAGCGTGTATGATTATTTATTACATAATTGAATGCTTTGGTTTGCCTTCTTACTACGGTTACCCTATTATAGCCCACGTTTCCTTTCTCAACAAATACTTAGTTGCAGAATTATTTTTATCAATTTAAATTAATTGAAAAGTACATAAAAATACACTCATAAATTTTTTAATGATTAATATTTTCACACATTGGAATATTTAATTTTTTATGTGAATACCACACAAGAATCCTAGCTTCTCCCAACCCTGAGTGGCAGTGCCAGTGACTGGCATCCCCAATTGGGAGTAGTGAGGGGGGTGATGGGGTGCGAAAGTTCCTGCTTATTCAGATCTGATTACCAAACACGGATACACCCATTTCAAACAACGTTTCCATTTTCGTCGTTCACCAGGGTGATACTGAAAGTATCTACCACTCTGAAACGTGCCGAAAGTATACTATGTATTCTTTTAATTGAATAAATTAATAAACTAAAATTTTCTTCCGCACGCCGGGATTTGAACCCGGATTCGCGTAGCCTAAGATCGTAACCACTCATCGACGGAGGCCGTCAAAGGTCGTCCCCTGACGAGAATGGAAGCTTTCTAGTTACAAATCTTTTTAAAAAAATTACTACCTTACACAATTTTAATTATTATTATTATATAGGGTTATTCCCATATATTGTATATTTGTACTTTCTTCCAGAGTGTAAAATTCTTAAAGTATCAGATCATTCAGATTCACAGCCTAGCTTGAAAAGGTTTGTGCTGTATCTAGTGATCATTTCTGAATAGCCGAGTGTTTCATAACCCTCCATTTCTCCTCTATTTCCTTCAGCACTTCAGCATTCCCAAAAATGGGGATGCCATAATTTCACTAGCTCGCTCATGAAAAAATACGGCCTCGTTCGAATGATTTCACAACATTTCGAAGTTTTACGTTTCTAAAAAAGGGCGTTTTCCGATATTAAATCTCGATTATTCCAATTGTTAATACTGCATATGGTTATAATCACCCCCAAAATTGATACATATATGTGGGACGTCATTACTTATTCAAGTCTAGTTTTCCTTGTATTCATGGTACTGCCCAGCCCGGCTCTCCGCCACATTTCACGGCGCTGCACCGCGCTTTATATTCCCGCGGTGGCGTACATTTTTTATCAGCGAGGATAAAGCGCTGTGACAAATTCCTCATCTGGCTCCCCAGTTCCCGGCTCCTCGCTCCACCCATTCAGCGGGCGTCGTTCGGAGATTTTATCACTTTAGCGCTGGAGAGTCGGTTAGTTGGACGTCTCGGGGGCAAAGGCCGGCTTCCTTTGCTTCGCCCCGCACCCCCGCACTTGAGCAAGAGGTGGGCTGCTGGAAGGGGATGAAAAATGATGCAAGTAGAGAGCTGAATACTGAGACTTTTACATTTTTTTGACCAAGCCACGATTTGTATCTTTAGATCAGAGCTCACCAAATGTGTTTGGCTACATGCCCCTTTTCAAAAATATTTTTCTTCACCCCCCTTTCAAGAAAACTCGCTTACTTTTACTTATTTTGGGTATAATTATTAGACATCGTATTACATATTATACATGTCGACTATAAATAGATAAAACTCTTTAAGACACTAAATGAAAACTTTGCAGGAAACAATAAAAACAAATATTTTACTAAATGAATTAAAAAAATTACTTTGTATTCACCACTTTATTATTATACACAGATATCTACATGTTTCGAAAGCGATCCTTCCTTCATCAGGAATATATAGAATACATGTAGATATCTGTGTATATGAATGAAGTGGTGAATATAAAGTAATTTTTAAAATTGATTTATTTATAATGACCGCCACAAAGTGAATACCAAAATTGGATAACTTAGAAGCACTCGAAATTAGAAAATCCCTGAATAATAATGCTAGTATTTTAAATAACCAAATTAACTTATCTTTTAGTCCCATTCTTAATATTTTTCCAATAAACCGCTCTGTTCTTCCCGGAAATCCTACAATTACCCCTACCCATTTGCTTACCCCCCACTCCAACACCTAAAATTTATATGTCTTGTCAATATTCTATATCATAAGTTAGTTATAATATTCTCCTGATGAAGGAAGGGTGCTTCCGAAACCGGTAGTGTTGATAAAATAAAAGTGGTCTACAACAAATTTATGTGTTTTTTTATTGTTTTTTTTTGTGAATACCAATCTTTTGAAGAAAATATAAATATTTTACTATTCGTAAAACTAATTTAAAATATTGATTTTTTATATGAGAGTGAATATTTTCTTTCCTGAAATTATGAGATATGAGATTTGACTCATTTTTCATAGTTTCTTTTTCAATAAACGACAAAAAATGGTTTACTATGATATTGTTTTTAGCATGAAAAATATCCCCTTTTACTAAAATGCTTCTACCATATTATCAATTGAAAATTGTTCTAGCTTACCCGAAAACAGTGGTCAAAGGGGCTTTACCTATTTAAAATGTATATGCATATATATTTCTATGTGCATAATAATGCATATTTGAGCCTTTTTAATTTTATTTTTTATTTCAGTTTTTAATCCAGCAGGACTGGGTGGGTAGTGCAAGTCCAGTCTGCCATATCACATGAAATATATACAATATAAAAAGAGAAATGATTACAATAAAGAATAATAATAATAATATAATAAAAATAAAAAAAAGGTTAAATAATAATGTAAAAACATATGAGAAGAAAATGTGAAATAATAAAAATAAAAACAATTACGAAAAGATAATTATATCAAAATAAAAGAAATAAAATTAAACCAATAGATAGTTGTAACATAGAATAAATTTAATTTAATTAATTTATTAAAATTTTATTTATTCTATGTTACTATTATCTAGTGTATATTTCAGCCTTATATCAACTTTAATGCATATTTCAGCCATTTAGTGTACCTGCTTACCAATATATTTTGGCATTGATAATGCATATTTCTCCATTTTATTAGTGCATATAATCCGATGTTTAATATTTATTATTATATTGACAATGTTCGCAAAACGCATCAAAACTGGAATTTAAAGCTATTAATTAATCTTGTGTAATTATGTTTATTTGTATGGGCGGGTTATATATTGCACTCCCACACAATGAAGCTGTGATAAAAAAATGATGGTATTATTATTATCAAAGTAAGCAAAGCGTTAATTTTTCGTCGATAGTGTATAGTTTTTTTTAAAATTCCATATTAAAAGTTTATAAACGTTATGTAGGTATATAATGTGTATTTATTACAACTCTTATTGATGAATATAAGGTATATTAGGTTCATATGTATGTTTCTTGCGACAGTGCATGTGTAATATATGTTCTATATAGTCAAATGGAAAAACATTCCAGCTGTCTGAATTTTTTCTTCGTCTCCCTATTGCCCTTACTACCCTCTTACTGCCCGTAACTACCTTCATGTTGCCACTGAGGCCTCAATCGCCCGCTGGATCACCCCAGAGTAGTGGTGGGCGAAGCGGCTCGGTTTAGTGAGCCGGATCACTAAATCAGCTCTTTGTAGTGTACCGATTCGGTGATCCGGCTTGATTGAACGACGGTTCGCGTCCCCCCGCACCATGCCCTGTCCCCCGCTCCCCTAGCCATCCTAAAGACGTTCTTTAGACGCTCTTCTACGATACTTTTTTCGTCCAGTTTTCATGTGGATTGTCTTTACAGAGAGCTGATTTAGTGATCACTAAACCGAGCCGCTTCGCCCACCACTACCCCAGAGATCAACCCCCTTTGAGAGTCGCTACTCGGATGATGGAAGATTTTTATTTTTATTATTAGCTGTTTGACCTCCGTGGTGGTGTAATTTGTTCCCGGATATGGAGTATTTGATTGGCGTCGTATTGGCGGGCTTGGCCTTAATATTTGGATGTAGATCGAAACTTTACAAAAATTAAGCACTGCCAAAACTTCGCTACTTAAATTCCCCAAATTTTACTAGTTAACCAGTCTTTAAATCTGCTCTTTAACCCTTAATAAGCAGAAACCTGAAAATTTCGCATTTTTCCATAACGCGAATTTTAACGCGAAATCGTAATTTTTACGCGTAAACCGCGAATTTCGCACTTTTCACCCGAAATTCTCGATTTTTGCGATTATTCTGGTATTTTGAAATAAGAAAGTAATATTGTACTTTCCAAATATTTCTTTGTCTATGATTTTGAACCACTTTTGTTGCAAAATACCAAAAAGGAAACGTAATACTACTTTTGTTGCAAAATTCCATCCTTTTTGTTGAAAAATATACACGAATTTTACCAAAATAATGCTAATGTCACAACAACAAGAAAAAACTAAATTTTTGATCTATTAGTAAGGCACCGTGATATATCTATTTCCACCTAGAATTTTGCCATTCCTATCGGGCAACTGCTTCCGGGCATCCCATGACAGTCAAATACGTATTCGTATATAGATAGCCAACCATAGTCAGTGCTGTTTTGGAACGCACTTTTTACGTTACAGCTGTTAGATACGTAAATCAGTTCATGTCGCGTGACTTTTGTACCACAATTATAGTGAACACCTTAGAATGCTCCAAAAAGGAACTAAAAGGACTAATTTTAGCAACTTTTCTATAAATTTAGATTTCTGCTTTCGGAATAACTTACAGTTTTTCGTTTTTATGCATTAGCATATCGTCTTCGATGGGAAAATATCTCCCATGTCGTTGATTTTACGAAAATTAGTTAAATATTTATAAAATCACAAAAATGTTATTTGTACTTCATGTGTAAAGGTTTTTTATTTGCATATAAAATTACAAAGCATATTTTTTTATGTTTTAAAAAACAACCCGTCTTTAGTTAGTTAGTCTTGAACAATTAACATTTTTGACACATGGAAGGTATTTTTGCCGTTGACGGCGATATTATGAATAGTTGCTGTTGATAGGTTTCATTTTGAGTTTTAGTATAGAACTAACTAACTAATTTATTTATTTGTAACCCATACACAAGGCAAGGGGATAAATACTTCCCATACATGTTTTTGTATGAAGAAAAAGTATTTCTAATCTTTCCAAGAGTATATCCACCTACATTGATTTATTTTATTATTGCTACTTAGCTGGGGGCCTTATTGAGGGTTAACATTGACTTAATACCATATCTTTACAGTAAAAAGCCAACGGAACGACATTAAATTATTAATACAATAATCGATTTTTACTAGTTAGCAGGGGCGCGCTGTGACTGTTTTCTGATTTTCTGCTCGGAAAGCTTTCTAATAACAATAATCTTAATACAGCAATATTTAAAGCGTCATCTTCAGCCGGATTCTGTTTACAATTACCCCTTTCGGTTACAATAATTCCATCCAAAAGCTCTCAGTTTTAGAAAATTCAAATAATTAGAAGGACAATCATGTCATCCCACTGTTGGCTCGATTCTATTAATAAAAGTGACCTATCACGTTTTTGAAGCGACTGAGTTCTCCCAATCGCTTTGTGAATGAATTTCAAGTTTGTAGCTTTCATCGACAAGGTATTATTATAAATGATAGAAAATTGCTTTTAAAGTCTGAGTAGGTCACAATAAAATCTGACAGTTTCCAAAATATAATTAATTTGCAGTACATCTATAACGATTTAGTCAATAGTGACATTTTCAATACTAAATGTAGACTGTTTGAAATTAAAACAATTCAGTAGTTTGAAATATAATTAATTGGAAATACGGTAATAGATGTTTATTTTATTTCTACGAATTTTGATAAATGTCATTCGTAATAGTTTTTTTCTCTTCTGTAATAATTTGTTTATTTGTTCATGTTCCCTTACGGCAGCTGTAGGGCCATTTTTTAAGAATCGAATCCGCAACCTTCCTATTCAACCTTCAGTCGTCATCAGGGAGTTTGTCGTAAGTCAAAGCGTAGACCAGAAATCTATGGAGGTCGTCAAATTATTGGAAAAAATAATAATTGAGAACAATTTTGTTCGATTGATATCATCGAGATTTATGATTAACATGCGCATTTAAAATAATTGTTATCGGAGATTGATTATTGACGTCCCATGAAAATTTGACACGAAAAAGTGATTCAAATGCTTGAAATCACTAAGGAGTGCGTACCGTACCATGACATAATTATGTAACGTTCCATCCTCTTTTCCCACCCCTGAAGAAAAACTGAAATGATCGTTTGTTGGTATAACTACACGGCTATAACCCAAATAAAGTATTCACATTGTGCCCCAAACAAGTTCTGCTGTAAACACTAGACTAAAAACAAAGTTCGGAATTGAACCGTTTTTATTAATTCAAAAACTCTTTATCTCATTTTCACTATTTTAGCACTGGATCCTTATTCGATTCCTATATTCAGGGTTTATACTCTTTTCCCGTTCAGTGTGACTGTTCTAATAAATCAATTTCCCAATTAGATTCTGATAGCATTACCCACTTTGGCGGAAACACCGAAACACTTTCTAAATTCTCTAAAGCTCTGGAAGAACTATAATTCAATCATTATGCTGACTTTTTTTTAATAGAATTAACATTAGATAAAAAAGTAGATTAAACAAGAAAACAACAAACCAAAGTGAAGAAGTATTCAATCTAATTGTTAACCTTTTTGTTTTGTTGTTACTAGTGAATTCTTTTTTCAATTTCAAATTTATAGCAAATATTTCTATAGATACTAAAAAATCTGCTATATATACTTTACACGATACTTATTTCCATTCCGTTTCCCACATGGAAAAGATATTTGGATTTTTTAATTGCTTTCCACTGTCATTATTTTCATACCTATGATTTCATACAGATATGCAGATATAGTTGCCGATAGAGATTAAATAATATCAGTAATAGCACTTAATAGTAAAAAAAACACCTTTAACATATCCACAGATCACGTGAAAGTATCTGTCACAAAAGGTCAACAATTATTTTTGTGAAATGTTATTGGATATTCTGTGTTTCAAAATAAAACAAATAATTTAAAAAATGCATGCTATATTCACAATACAGAACAGTTACATGCTTTCAGAATCGGTAATAAACACAGCCTACAGTGCTCCCAGAAGAGAGATCGTACCTGCGTCATCGTCTTCTGTCTTTCTTTTTCATACAAGACGCGTGGTAAGGTTTTTTTTTTAAGACGATCGTTGATGACGCACGTACGACTTCTGGATGGGACTATTATAGTATTTTTTTAACAATATTTGAAATATTTACCGAAATAAACACTCATCATTTCCACATAATAGGCTAAACAATAGTAATATAAAACAATAACAGCTATCAAATAATTCCCGCCGTTAAACTGGACGAAAATCGGTGTTAAAATAAAGCATACTATTTTCAATTCCGAAACCATACGAAAATATGATGTTTTTGGAATTTGTACTACAAAGGTGTCGTATAAAGCGCTCACTACACAAATAATTCATATTGCGTTAAAAGCAAAACTGATCTTTTCGATACCGAAAATGATCCCTCTTTTTTTCTGTTGGGGGTAACTATAACGTCCAGACTTAATGGAATCATTGTCGTTTTACCCCATTTTTGTCATAAAAGGGAAGATTGTAGCAAATGTTTGATTTGTGTGCAAGTATTTTTTTTAGGTTCTACAAATAAAGGAAACAATAATCTCATAAAAAAAACATTTGGACAAGCTTGCTTACTATCTCTTAATGAGTCTAAATCAATGAGGAATAAGAATAAATTCCAACCGTAATTAAATTAAGGGCAATCCAAGACACGCTCGCCATATGATGTAATTTAGCAATGTATAATTCACCATACAAATCACCGATCGCTATAACATTTCTGGGTTTAAACTCCAGCTGAGGAAGCGTGAAATCCTCTTTGCCAGACGGCTGCGAATGAACGAGACGTCTTCTCGAATCACGGATAACTGATCACGCCGACGGGGGCTTTCGGTCTCGCATCAGCTTTATGGGATGAATCCAATCCCTTTGCAGCCACCGAGCCAGCCCGCCAACTGCAACCTCCCGTGCTGCACTTCTCCCTCTTTAGACGAAGCCGTTCCTATTAAATCAGAGGAGATGGAAAAAATGCATTTATTTTCACTTCGTCTGCGGTTTCTGGAATTAAATTCGAAGTGCTGTAAATTGTTTTTAACAGGACGGCATCCGTGATGCTCTTTTATTATGTTAAAACATTTTTTTAATAGAATACTATGAAATGCGATGTGGGCGTGTTTCATGATCCAAAAGTCAGGCCATTCGGGCCTTAAATTTCTAACACAACAAAATTATTTCATCATCATTTCATTTTGATCAACTGGAATTGCAAAATACAATGCAGGTAGTGTAAGAGGGACAAATCACTGTATTTCATCTCGGGGCTAGAACCAAAAGGTACTAAATCAGATGCTACACCAGCTGTTATTCAAATCTACATACAAGGCAGTTCTAGTGTATATTCTTAATTATATGACATAAGGGTTCCAACTTGCCCGAGCCCGTAGTATTATTGCATTCCTGAATTCCCCGTATATTGTGAGACTGATGGAAATGGTGAGGTGAATAATACGGCCAGACTTGATGCGTTGAACAAACTGGTTAAACTCTCTTGTACGAAAGCTGCTAAATTTGGGGACAGAGCTTTTAATGTACTGAGTCTACATTCTTGGAATGACCTTCTGGCAAGTATCTGGCCATTAAAATCTAGATAAATGTGATGAACCGCACAAGAGTCCCAATTAGTGGCACTATGACATCCCAATTTGGGAAATACTGTGAGGCTGAGTGAAGGAGTGATGGAGAATGTGACGAGGAGGAAGGTTGGCGTACCTGACTATTCAGATCTAATTACTACAGTCATTTCTAACAATATGGCGGACATATCTAGCGCGTCCGACAGATGACACGCACGTGAGGTGTTTATAAGTTAGTTTCGAGTTATTAGTTTCTACTTGCGCCGGTTCTGGAAGGCTCCCCGTGGAAATAAGCGACTTCCAAATGTAGAATGCGACACATTTCACCTGACCGCATTTCATTACACTTTTCCTCAAAGAAAATTTTTCTTAAAAAATGTATTGCACTGTGCTAGAGACCTTGACACCACAAAGGGCGAAAAATGCCTCGTCACCTATACAATTTTTACTCGAATCAGGTCCTGCTCATTCTACAATACTGTTTTTAACAAAATGTATGAACTAGTGAAAATTAGAAAAATCTTTAAGGACATTACAAATAGATGCGTAAAGAGAAGGTTGTAAAGTACCTCGATATAATAATTGTGTCGTTATTTCTAATCTACTTAACTCAGGTTGAATGTTTGGTTCTCGTCGAAAACCTCGTGGCAGACATCGGACGTGAAAAACAAGCACCTTGTTATAGGCCCTACTATTAAATTGCCAGGGTTCTCTCTCCCTCGGAAGATTTGAACCTCATTACACCGCTTCCGGTGCAGTCACAGCCGTTGTGCGTATATGATGCATAAATGGAGCCTAAAGGATTCCGAACTACGTGAATGCGGACATATTCAAACAGAACACATCGTGGAAGAATGTCCCCTTCATCAGTTTCCCCATGGTACATCTGTGCTAAACCAAGTGACTCCCGATGCCGTCGACTGGCTGAATAACCGCAGAATCCCACTATATCTCCACCGTACGAAGAAGTTGAAAATTATAATTTTTTTGTTATATACTAACATAATATTCCTCTACTCGATCGAGTTTGTTTTAAAGGTAACTGTTCCTTTAATACATTCGAAAAAATCTGTTTTTTGAAACACTGTCTGTGTAACTTTGTTATTATACAGTCCTGAAGAAGGATTGGTACGAAATTTGTCTCAAATTTAAACTCAAATCTTGTGGTGTACGAGTTTACAAGAATACTTAATCTAATGGTTTAGTTCGTATATTTTGGGTTCTAAAAAACATTTTATACATTTGTGATTTCTATATTTTTCTTCTCTTTACGGCCTTGTGCGCTTCTAGTAAAGAAAAGAACATAAATTCTAACCACCATATTGCATTTTTAGCCAGAATACACTTTTATACATAAAATTTTGTTATTGAGGCATGTCATGTTGATTTTAACGTGACCGTATGAAATTCCTACGTAATAACATTTTTAAAATCGTAAACCCTATAAAAACCCGTTATCAACCGGGAACAAACAATATTTCTCGTGTGTATAGATTTAACGAAATAACTCGAAACTGCTCTATATAAATGCTTTGTTATTATTGTAGATTTGATTTTATAATTATTACGGTTGTATATTTAAAAAAAATGTTGCGATAATGGTATATTAGATTAAAAGGAGTTACAATATCTGTGCTCATATAAATATTATTTGTTGGATGTACAGTGTATTGGAACATATAAATGTACTTGGAATGACGTAATTTAGACGTACAATATCTTGGCTAAATCATCGATAATAAATCATACCATTTAATTTATACAAATCAGAAATAAATCATTTTCGCATTCTAAATATGTATTAGAATAACATTTGATATCCACCGTTGAATCCCACCGAAATAATTATTTACAACGATTATTTTTTATACGATTTTCATTTGGTTCAGCATTGTATCGATGTTTCTTTTCGCCCTCACAATAATTTCCCGAGACGGTCGTCATAAAGATATCACTCCGCCGAGTATTCTCCGAATGGCCTAACTTGGAATACACAAAAACTCGTGTGTTGCACGCGGCCTGGCCGGCACGAAGAGAAAAATTCATTACGTTTCCAAATACAATTGAGTTAAACTCTTTACGCATTTTTCCTAGTTTTGGCTTGCTCTAGCTTCGGGCAAATACCATTGTTTATTTTTATTTATTTATTACCGCAAAATGTCATAATATTATGAGGATGCGAAGAATATTTCCAAAATAAATATTAAAATATTTTATTTTTTTTAAGACGGGGCGCTGTATGCGGGCACTTTAGGAGAATATTCCCAGAGCCGATTTTTTTTATTACCTGCCATGCAGGGTTATTCAAAATGTTGGACTCAATTTCACACATTCTCCTCTGACACAACGCGGTCGGTCCGGGCTTTTTCCTTTGCAGAGACATCTAGTTTGCTTGGTGATACCTACGAGAAATGCTCGGAGGTTTAATTTAAAAATTGAGACGAAAGGTACGCTGTACTACATAACAGTTGCCGACTTACTTTTAAATATCTCATGGAACACAGAAAACCTTGTGCCGCATAATAGCCATTTTTAGTTTTATTTTAGGAAGCGGGTATGGGTACCGTCGCCTCGGGAACTTTTTATTGAATGATCAACACCTCTGTCATAGGTCACCCCAAGCGGTTCGCTATGTTTGGTGACTTAGCAGGGGTGCCCGGGTTCGTCGCCTTGCACCGCAATGGGTGGGATGGATTCATACGTCCGAACTCGTGGATATCCTGACCCCCAGCTTCCTACCCACCCCTTATACCTAATCCTTCTCTCGCATTCCTTTTCCCCTAAAACTGGCACATTCCAGAGTGGTAGTTACCGTCAGTAGCATCGCTTTGGAGAAATACCACCATTCAGGATCGAAAAGTGGCTTGAAATGGCTTTAGCCGTATTTGGTGACTAGATCTGAATGACCAGGTTCTTTTTACCTTCCTCTCCCCCAACAGCTAAGACTCTTGTGTGGTATCACATAAAAAAAAAAACTAAATGTTCTGCATCTGGTATCACCCTTTAATCACGTTCGATTTGATGCATAGTGCTCGATATTATCCATTGAATTGAATGACCATAGTGTCGGACGGCTGCTAATTAATGTGTCCTAGGTCGTTTGTGAACACAACTTATTATTTCACTTTCATCCGTTGTTCTGGCTCCACCGTTGCTAGGGTAATATACGTTGATATAAATTACAAACAGGTAATCGTGACACCATTAACTTTAAGTGGTAAATTCTCCCACCGATATGAAATAATAATGAAATCCGTCAAAGAATGCAACGAATATTTTGTAATATTAATGTTTTTGTAATATTAATGTTTTTATAATGTTGATATTTTTAAAAGTATTGATGTTTTTATAATATTGATATTTTTATAATATTGATACTTTTATAATATTGGTACTTTTATAATTTTGATATTTTTTATGATATTGACATTTTTATAATATTATTTAAATCGGTGTTATAAAATTGGACTCTAGTATCTCAATAACAAAACTGTAATGCTTTTACCATTATTTTTTCTCTTTATTTTTTTTTTCAACTTATGTACAGCACAAGATGCATGCGCCTAAATATAATAATTTTGCCCTACATTTGTATGATGATTGTAATTTATTGTTGTATTATATTATATTGTTGAAATAAACTCTTGCTGACAAGCTACTTGCAGTGGCTTAGCGGGTATAAGTTCCCACTGTATATAATTAATATTATACAATAAAAAAATAAAAATAAATAAATAAAAAAAAAACCATTTGCACTAGTGGTCATAATACCCGTGAAATCACTCCACTAACAATATCTTTTTTGTTTGTAATCCAAAGTTCTATTTTTTATCTAGTTGTTCAGGGTTACAGCATCAACACATAAACCCAAAGACCCCGTATTTTATTCATATGATGAATATTTTCAGTGTATTTGCCCACCTTAGTTCCAGCACGCCTGGCCTATGTCGCTTTATAAGCTTGTAAACGGGGCCCAAAGTTTCAAAGTTTTTTGTTTAGTCCTTCACCGCAGTTTCCCGCCTTTGTCTCGGGACTCCGGTTGATTGCCGAAGAACCTTGGTAAATTTTTAATTGATATTTATGTTGGTGGGAAACTTTTAAGGAGTGCTTAATTTGTATCAAGCTATATTAATTATTTTATTTATTTATTTTTTAAATTTATTTTATTGTGTTCATTTCTCTTTTTATATTGTATATATTTCATGTGATATGACAGACTGGGTTTGCACTACCCACCCAGTCCTGCTGGATTAAAAACTCAAATAAATAAATAAATAGGTTATATCTCATCGGTTGACGCGTTCACTTGCAAATTTTTATTTGTTTTTCCTTTATTTGAAATACAACGGGCAAAGAATGTTAGAGTTAGTTCTTCCGACTGTCATTATATTTCCACCGATGTGTAAGAAGCGCTTCACTTCGTCGTTTGTAGACTTTGACTCCTGTAGTGTGGGCTGATTTGTCAACGTGTACATCTGAAACAGAATTCAGAGCAAAACTCACCTCTTCGGAAAGTTATATCCGTGAATGGTTCAGTTGCATACCCAATTAACACAGCGAAGCTAGCCGTTAGTACTTACCTAAAGTATTTAACAGAAAATTTTGAAACTTTTTGTAGTCCGCGACATTGTAAATAATTATAAATATTTGTAACTATAAATAATTATTATCGAAAATCTCAAATTTGGAATAATAGAAGAGAATGTGTGAGACGATATATGAATGTGAATGAAGCAAGAAGTGTATGCCAAGATCGAGTTGTTTGGCGGTTCGACCTTTCTGCCCACCCCTGCGGGGAAACGGCGTGATGGTTAGTACGTTTGTTAGTTTAAAATCTCAAATAAAATAATATTTCAAATAAATACCTACTTTTCTTTTGCCAATAACCTTCTAATAAATGTAATATCAATGACCAATAGGATTTAAAAAGTAACTGCAATATCATGCAATGTGCGGTGTTTTCTAATATTGTGTCCCGTGCGTGTAAGATCATGTCTTCTTAAGCGAAAATTTAACGTTTTAATCTGGAGTGACATAGGTAAGTATGTTTCTGTATCAGTTTGTACATAATAAGATAAACCCTAGCAAGTAGTATTGGTACCACACCCTTGAGGTGATTTTTCACAAAAACGGCGCAATACAAGTCATCCAAATATTATTATTATCATAAATATACTGTTGTATATTAATTGTCGTCGTGATAAATGAAACTCCTTACAACAAAATACGGTATAGTTTACTAATGTTGAATTGGAGCTAATCCCCTCTCTAATTCAAGATAGTATTCGATCTTTTTTTCTTTTTTTTTAAATATATATATGGTTTTACAAAAGTCGACAAGTGATCTTACTGGGTGAGGTACCCCGTTCTGTTCTAAGGTCACATTGTACATGGTTTTGTGTACGAATTATAAATTAGGACATAAACAGGAGGAAAAAGTGTCTCTTTGAGGTGTGTTGAAAAAGGCCTCCATTTTCTGGAACGCGTTATTACTGGTGACGAGTCTTGGATTTTTTAAGTCCCGAAAAGGGCGCCATTTTGGAACATTGAAGACCATCGAAAAGGCCGTAACCGGCAAAGTTCCAGCATGGCTATGTAGAGTGGAGAATCCATCTCCAGCGCTATGTGGCTTCTCAAGGCAACTACTTTGAAGGAAACAATGCGAGATTATAATGTCAATTGAATAAAATAATTGTAATAATCGGTCTCATTACTTTATTTACAAACCTTGTATTACTTACTCATTGCAGACATTTTTTTCTTTCTTCTGGAATTGCTCATACAATGTTGTACAGTAGTCATTCTGCTGATATTCCTGATCACATAATCAATCCACCTCATCCTGGATGTATGAGCGAGTAGGTATATTTATTTTACCTGTGTCAGCTTTTTCACCCCCCGAAGTCAATTTGTGGCTAAGCCGCTGGCAGTCGATCTATTCATAAAAAAAATCTAATTATAATTAGAAAACCTAACTTTTATTTCCGATGCCTTTTTCACTTTTCCGAAGAAATTGGCAATTATTATTGATGGTAACTACCCTGATAGCTTTATGGTAGGCATCTCAGTCTTTTATTTTTACTGAAACATTTAGAAAGCTACGTAATTGTTTTTGAAGTAAAGACTCGAGTGTTAACGTTCTCATAAAATTAATTCATGTTTTGAATATAAATCTCCATTCCCTCAAGATGGCATAATCGTTCGATCATTTTGATTTGTTTACCAAAACAGAACGGAATACACTTAGGGCGGTAGTAGCCAACCGAGAAGTAATTTGTTTTGATTACGATCCCGGAAAATGGTTCGGACAAGAATAGATTACAGTCAATATTATCAATAAAATCTATGTTTTAGCATTAGGTTTCAACAGAAAAATTGTCAATAGGGTTCTCTTATATCTTCATTATCTATCGTATGGGCACAGCGAGTTAATAGATTCCCGCATACCTTAGCCATCTTCTTCGAAATTAATGCATCTTTATCAGTAAATTAATAATATTATTATGGAATTTCTAGTTTTTCCCCTTATGTGAACGAGTGATTGATATCTCCTGTTTCATAACGCTCAACTCTAATCTACTGTTAGCCCATATTAAGGTATTTTCCTTGTATGTATATGCACTGGTTTCTCACTACTGACTGAACGCATCACTGCAAGTGTTATTGATGCTGACTGCTCAAACCCTTCTAATTAGAACATTGCTAAGTCCGAAAATATATACAAATCAGGAACATAATTTCGTGAGAAAACCAAGTTTTGGATAAGCCTTTTTCATACACCCGGAGATAGTAATTCTCTTTCAATCGTTAGCCTTCTCATGTAAGCGACTTGTTTTTCTCTTACCGAGGGAAGATGGCTCTCATTAGTGTAGGTAGACCCATCTATAATAAGGTAACTCCGATATAAGATGAAATTCCTGATAGAGGACATCACCACTTAGTAATAGTGACTTGACGCTGAAGGTGATTGACTGGATTAAGTCCAAATACCCATAATATATTCTGAATTACATCGATGAGATTAATTTTAACTATGGGGTTGGGATACGGAAGGAAACGGCGAACCCTTATATCAAAACGCCATAATTCACCAACACATCTGACAAGCCGCAAACTTTAAAAGCATTTCCTCCCGAAGGATAACAACAACCAAATATGGCCGTGAAAACCAAGACACTAATTGGATCAATATCTTCTAATAATTTTTATTACGTTCGTTTACATATGATATTCAAAATGTATTCAATGATTCTAAGGAGTAAAAGTAATAACACTCTAAATATAATCAAAAAAGAATCGACTGAGACCTCTGTTTTTTACTTTTTGATTTTTGGTTTTAGAAGCTTACGCGCGCCAGTAGTGTCGAAAAAGCTCTGTATTGTGTATCTTTCAATCCGTAATATACATTTCTGAACTAACTTACTAACCATCACGCTGTTTCCCCGCAGAGGTTGGCAGAGTGGACGGGTCGCCAAACAACTCGATCTTGGCATACACTTCTTGCTTCATTCACATTCATACTGCGTCTCATTCATTCTCTTCTGTTATTCCGACTTCTGATATGGCCCGACTCAAGTATTTGATTCACTTGAACATTCCATATTTTCCTCGGATGTCCCCGGCTTCTTTCTTTCGCATTGCGTTATATATTCTCCTTACACTACTTTCTTCGTTCTTCTCTACATGCCCAAATCATCTAAGCGTCTAACCTTGCGTAACTTAATTAAACAACATAAAATATTTTTGATGCAGCTAAAACTCTCGAAGGTGATCTCTGTAGTTACGAAACGAAGCTTTTACTGTATATTATGTCTATGTCAAACCAACTGTTTTTAGTTCGAAACATAATTTAAATCATGAGCTATAATAGATCTTTCAGATTTCCATATAACTATCAAAGTACATTGAAATGCCATATAGTTTGTTTCCAATTTTTCGTTTAAAATCCTGGGGGGAAGCCGGGCAGTAACGCCATATACACATGGCGTCCGGAAACTCGTGGTACAAGTGGGAACCTGGTGAATTTACATCATATTTTGAGTCGATTTTGTTATATAATTTTTTTGATTTGAGCTTTCGTTTTCGACTAATCGATTCCGCAGTTAATTTTTTAGGTCAAAATCGTCTTTTAAAATACGTTGAAGCCTTCACCCAGCTCGATTTTTTTTAACCCTTTAGTTGCAATATTAAAATGTTTTTGTGGGTTCTCCATGTGATATTGATTCACTAGTTTTTCGCTTGTACCACTAGTTTCCGGACACCTTGTATAATATTATGTACATACTATACTCGTAGATACTATGGCGTTACAATGAACCTTGAGGAGAGTCTTGTCTGTTTTGTAAATTGTCTCGAGTGTGTTGTCTCAGCCGTGGGTGTTGAAAGGGTGGAACTTAATAAAGTTCAGTAATTACTTTATTGAATCACCCCTTCCCTTGGCGACTGCACACAGGAGGAAACAATGAAACTTCGCGGCTAACCAAAGCGCATACGAAAGATAAGTAATGGTGTTTCGTTTTGTTACGAAAATACAGAAATGTTACATCCAACCCCGAGAATAAAAATGTTAGTTAAGCTGGAGATAAAATTTTCTATTGCAATTCCGTACACATTTCTGACCCGTTTTTTCTCATTCCACTATCACTAGCTGTTTATGTGAAGTTTTTAGGTTTTACAATTTTAGGATAAAAAATCAAGTGCATTATTTCACTGGATGTTATTATTTGGAATATTAGTTTGGGTTAGGAACCTACTTTCAAATATGTACAATTTTTTTATAGTATTGATCGCTTGACTTTGCTCGCGCTGTCTCAAATTTATTTAAATTTACAATAGATATTATTTATTCGATTTATTTTAATAATTTATTGAAACTTATAAACCTCATTGTAATATTTAATCATAAAAGAATATGAAATTAACAAATCTTAAATGTAACACGAAACCGAAAAAAAGCAAAAAAAAAATATATATATATCCGTCGCACCTGGGATTGTGTTTCATTTAAGATTTGTTAATATTGTTTTCTTCAGTAATTAAATATTACTTAATAAAGATTTTTTGAAAGTCACAAATTACTAATATCATATCCTATCAATCGTATCCAGAAATTGAAGAAATGCACACGTAAATTGCTTATCTAGGCTAGCCGGTTGGTGCTTACCTAAAGTCACTTATGGAATAAGTAATCGCTGAGAAAATGCGTCCACAGCCCATTGTAAATAACTAAAATGTTAATATCTATTAATATTCTTACGCCTTTTAAGATCGTTTTATAAATATTCTCCAAGCCTAAAAATGATAAATATTTCAATAAATACCAACTCTTGTGCCACCAATCTTCTAATAAATGTAACATCAATAGAAAAGGAGGATAAAATAGCAACTGTAAATCTCTCATCTCTATACTTAAATTTTCTAATAAAACTGTGTTCATCTGAAGCGACCTGCCAGGTAAGTATATTTTTCTGTATCTGTTTGTACATAATTAGATAAAGAATAGGAAGTAATATTTGTACAGTTCCCTTGAGGTGATTTTTCACAAAAACGACGCTATACAAATCGTCCAATTATTAATACTTTTAATCCAGTCTTACCTTGGTGGTAGTTAACGCGTTTGTTATAAATTATAGGTCGTTATTTGTTTTATTCTACTATCATTAATTAAAATATTTTTTAAACGTTCTGATGTGAACAACGCAATTTCTCATAATTATTTAATATTTCAGTTAGTTTGTTATTTTTAGTTTCTAAGTTAATTTTTTCTCATGGCCTTTTTTAATCAACCTTGATTTCTCTTTTTTAACATAATCAGTAAACCTTGATACAGTATTTTATGTGTCCATTCGCGGAAACGCTGGTATTGCCACTGACATTCGGACGAGGTCGCTGTTTACACGGTTTGTATAATGGCGTAAATCATAATGTCCGTTTCCTTTAAAGTTTTACGCCAAACAAACCATTGTCAACTTTTGAAACGCCATTGTTTCGCACGATCATAGCCCGCGGCCATTCCGCGAAGCGATTTTCGTGTCACGTCCATTATGGTGCCTACCATCCGCGGTACCTACGTACACTGTACGTGTCCAGTCTGTACAGCCTGTACCGGAAATACAAAAGCCTTTTCCGGAAGCCCACGACAAAAGTGAATATTAGCCGGTCGTAAAGCTTTTTAAAAGGGATGTTTTTCTTCTGTACGTATGAGAGAAAATTCGAACAAACGAAAAAACAGATATGGGTAATCTCAACGAAAAAGAGACACGGATATGCCTTAGTGATATTTTTTGTTCTGCAGCAGTATATTCGACGCAAAAAATCATAAAAGCTGTGTCAGGAAAACATGACGCATGCGTGAATGAAGAGAAGGGGACTCCCCAAGAACACATGACACGATCAAGTATAACGTTTATACTAGTATCGAGTGATGTCTAGAACAGGTTAGGTATAACAGAAAGAATGTATGGGACGATGTTTGTCGATGAATAAAGATATATGTCCCATTCTTTGCCTACTTTTACGGTAAATTGAGCAGATGTTTAGTGATGTGAAGACCGGCCGAGGCGAGGCAAGGCGATCTGCATCTCCCACGAAATTCATTTTTACCCTAAAAATGTTATGAGAACTGTGCAACTACCTTTTAGTGCTATTATCGCGATAAAACACAAAATTGTTTGATATATTGTATGCTATGGCATTCGTCACTTGCCACCGACTTTTCAAGTGAGTTACAAAGTTACTTCAAACTTTAAGTGTTTCCTGGAAACATTCGCCTGAAGATAACCGATAAGACAAGGCGGATGAGTGTTTCCAGGAAAAATATAACACGTGAATACTATAGTGAATAATCTATAGGGCGGAAATGCGGCATCGAATATGCACAAATGTACTCTGTGTTAATTTGAGCGATTGCAGCAAAGATGAGTAGAGATTGTGTTCAGAAGGACCCACGTTCGTAACTTCTACGAAACAAAGTTCTCGAGATCCAAGTTCCTTTTTAGGAATTCGAAACTACGCATGACGTACGATACGTTCTATATTTTATTCTTTTCCTATATCAAACTGAAATGTACTTACTACTGCACGTATACGTACATGTACCATATATACATTAATTAACCTCATATATATATTGAATTATGTACTCTTAACAAATATGAAATATTGAATCCACAATTTATACCACGCTTCTAATGAAAGAGTAGTATAAAATCTGATATGTAAAATAACTTTATTGTAAAACCTATTTTTGTATCTCCCTAAAAGTTACATTAACAATATACGAGTTCATATGTATCGTCGGTCCCATGCCAAAGTCGCTAATCTGCAAAAGTATAATTTCGAGATTCTAATGTTTGAGGTACTTGAACTGGTATAATAAAACGATTTACGTTAATTTCCATCATATCTATGGATTTGATGGGTGGGATTAGCGCATGTGACGTTGGTTTATTAACAATATTCATCGATTTTTTATGCTTGCTTAAAGACTTCAAACCTCAATATCTCTTGGTGATGTTTTTGCAGATTCGCGACTTTGGCAGTGGCTCGACGATATATATTAAACACGCAAAAGTAAATAAGAAGTAATTCGAGTATAAATTAAATAATGTACTATCAAGTTAATTACATTTATGTCTTAATATAAATAATCGCTGTAACTTATGTTGTACCTCACATAATTTACAC
Source organism: Halesus radiatus (assembly GCA_022606495.2). Classification (NCBI taxonomy): domain Eukaryota; kingdom Metazoa; phylum Arthropoda; class Insecta; order Trichoptera; family Limnephilidae; genus Halesus; species Halesus radiatus. Next base: position 181,621 of record JAHDVE020011472.1, on the reverse strand, counting down.
AAATACGCCAACTACCTCCTAATTACGTTATTATCCTTAGATTAGATATTATTTACACTAAATTAATCTAGCGCGACGATGAGTAAAATTAATAATGATCAGGCAATTTTATTTCGTTATTTGTGTATTCTGTTGTTTCTTATCTATTTTAAACTCTGTATGATCGTGTGAAAAATGTTGAGTATCGTAAATAATACAAGACTGATGTTAGCTTAGTGAGTAAGATTAAGAAAGGGACGCTTCGGGCATGTAAAGCTAATGGACGAAGAAATGAGTGTAAGGAGAACATGTGACGCGAATGTGAATGGAAGAAGTCGGGGACGCCCTAGGAAGACATGGCACGATCAAATGAATCAAATACTTGAGTCGGGTCATGTCAGAATTGTGGATAAATCAATAAGTGTATGCCAAGATTGAGTTGTTTTGCGGTCCGTCCTCTCTGCCCACCCTGCTGCGAAACAGCGTGATGGTGAGTTAGTTACGAAACGATTGGATACAGGCTCAAAAAGAGTACACAATCTTAATTCGTTCAAAAAGGTCCGAATATTGAACAAATAGGATTCACTCAGAACGTATAAATCTGCGTCGTCTTTGGAACTCGGTTTGGAAGACAGTTGTTGCCGATGTTCGTGCAGAAAATACAATTGACATCGCTCCGGATATCTTTTCCAAGTTTTTTCTCGAAAAAATTGAGTCCATACGCGCGCTAACAATCGCCGCCCCACCGCCATCTTTTACAAAAAATAATGGCGGAACCTTATCTGCCTTCAAATCTACAACCCTCGAAGAAGTGAGGAAGTTAATACTCGCTTCACCGAACAAACAGTGCGCACTCTATACCAAAATGGTTACTAAAGAAGTGTTGCAACGAATTAGCTCCATTCCTAGTTCAACTCTTTAATAAGTCATTTAACATTGGTGATTTTCCAAAATCACTAAAAGCAGCTGTCGTAACTCCATTATTAAAAAAACCGCAAGTGGACGCTGAAGATCTTTCAAATTATCGACCCGTTTCAAATCTTCCATTTATATCTAAAATCTTAGAAAAAATTACTGCTTCACTACAAGTCACAAGTCACTTAAATTCAAATAAATTGTTAACTAAATATCAATCTGCATACAGAAGGTTCCACTCAACGAAAACTGGATTACTACGCGTTTTGTCGGATATAACTCTGGCCATAGAGTCGGGTAAGCTGGCACTTCTTTCAGTCTTAGACATGAGTGCCGCTTTTGATACGATTGACCACGATTTTCTTATCACACGTTTAGAAGAATCCTTTGGTTTAAACGGTGGCGTTAAGAATTGGCTGACATCGTATTTAACCAATCGTTTACAAGCAGTGAAGATAGGGCAAAACCAATCAAAATATGCAACCCTTTCATCTGGAGTACCCCAGGGGTCCGTTCTGGGTCCTCTGCTTTTCATCATTTTCACAAATGATGTAGCTAAAATAATAGAATCGTTCGGTCTTCAATCCCACTGCTATGCTGACGACCAGCAAGTTTATTTCTACTGCTTACCAGAAGAAATAGACAGACTAAAAACTCGCATAGCTGAGTGTCTTGAAGCAATAACTCGCTGGATGACCTCAAATAGATTGAAGCTGAATCCGTCAAAAACTGAGTTTCTCTGGACCGCCACAAGCAGACGCCAGCATATCATTGATAACTCCCCAATAAATATTTCGGGAAGTGACATTACTCCGAAGACGTGTGTTAAATTACTCGGTGTCAATCTGGATGCAGACTTTTCCCTTAAAAGTCAAGTAAACAGAACTGTAAGTACAGGGTTCTTTCAATTAAGGCAAATAAAAGCAGTACGGAGAAACCTGCCAACAGAGGCAACTAAACTGCTTGTCAATTCGTACGTTGTGTCACGTCTAGATTATTGCAACGGAATATATGCGAGTCTCCCCAAATACCAAATTAACAAATTGCAATCAGTATTCAACGCTGCAACAAGACTTATCACCGGCGTATCTAAATATTCTCACATTTCAGAGCATCTCAAAATCTCCACTGGCTCAAATGTCCTGAAAGAATCCAGTTCAAGCTCTGCTGGATGGTATTTAAGTCACTTAACGGAATGGCTCCGGCTTACTTATCAGAACTGTGTATTCTCGAAAATACCAACTCACGGCAGTCCACCCTAAGGTCAGCAGCGTCATCAGCTATCGGCAGGTTTAAGGAACCAAAGCGCATACCTAATACTTAGTTCGGTGATCGTGCTTTCGGAGTGTCAGGACCTAAAGCCTGGAATGAACTACCGCATGACTTAAGAATTATCAAAGACTCAACAGAATTCAGAAGTAAACTTAAAACACATCTTTTCAGACAATCGTATCCATAAATTCACCTGTAAATTGCTTAGCTAGGCTGGCCGGTTAGTACTTACCTAAAGTCATTAAATAAATAAATAAAAAATAAATAAATAAAATATAATTAAAAATTCACGCATCGGTGCGCAAATGCGTCCACAGCCCGCAACACTGTAAATAACCAAAGTGTAAAATAAATAAATAAAAAAACGTTAATATTTATTAAAAGTTTCTTACGATTTTTAAGGTAATTTTATAGATATTTTCGAGTCCTAAAATTCATTTTATGAATACTTTTCAGTCCTAAAAATTAATACCAATAATTCAATAATACCAACTCTTCTTGTGCCACCGATCATCTAATAAATGTAACATCAATAGAAAAGGAGAAACAAATAACCATGTAAACCTATCATCTCTATAATTAAATTAAATTTTTCTAAAACTGTGTTCATCTGAAGCGACCTGCCAGGTAAGTATGTTTTCTGTATCTGTCTGTACATAATTAGTTAAGAAATATTTGTACAGCGCCCTTGAGGTGATTTTTCACAAAAACGGCGCTATACAAGTCATCCAACTATTATTATTATTATTATTACAGAATTTCAATATTAATTTAAATAAAATCATTAATAAAAAATTTCTAGCAAGTGTTTTGTTACGAAACTCCTTCATTTTGACTATTTATTTACAGGATTACAAATCAGGTTGGGGAAAAAGTAATTTCGTATTTCGCACCCTTTTTCTTCAACTAAGTATATCTCGTTCATTATTGGTCACATTGGATCATACGATACGGCGTTGTAAGGGTGTAAGTGTGTACGGTTCAGTCGTGAACTATCGTGCGTCGAGTATGGAGGTCTCAAAGGAAGAAATTCGCCATATTTTACATTTTTACTACCTGAAAGGGAACAACGCGTCAAAAGCGACCAAAAAAATTTGCGATGTATACGGGGCCAATACTCTTTCGGTTCGTGCTGCACAACAGTGAATGGAGCGATTTCGTTCTAGTGTAGTGAAGGTGAATGATGCACCACGCTCTGGCAGGCCTGTCGTCGAAAATGTCGATAAAATCATGGAAAATATCGAGATAGACCGTCATGTTAGCAGTCATAGCACATCGCCCAGAAGCTGAATATCGATCATAAAACCGTTTTGAACCATTTGCAGAAGGATGGATTAAAAAAAAAACTCAATGTTTGGGTCCCACACGAGCTGACGCAAAAAAACCTCATGGATTGAATTTCCATCTGCAAATCGCTGCTGAATCACAACAAAATCGACCCATTTCTGAAGCGGGTGGTGAGTGGTGATGAAAAGTGGGTCACTTACGACAATGTCAAGTGACAGAGATCGTGGTCGAAAGCCAACGAAGTGGCCCAGACCGTGGCCAACCCAGGACTGAAGGCCAGGAAGGTGTTACTGTGTGTTTGGTGGGATTGGAAAATAAATTGGGAATACTCTACTATGAGCTGCTCCCCTATGGCCAAACGCTCAATTCTTTCTTCTTTCATTAATATGTTTCCATGTACCGAGTCGAACAGTTCGCCACAAATTACCTTATCATTGTAACAATATAGGATCAAACGCTGAACTCAATTCCATAATGAATCGTCTGCATGTACTTGGTAATAAATATGTTTTGGACGATGCTATAAATATTGAAAGGATATCAACGTACAAATTTTACTGTATTAAAGCTGTTTGTCAGCGCTTCGATCATAATTAAACTTACTATTGATTGTATTCACTCCTCAACACACAGTTTGCGCTGGGATTTTTTAGCTATTTTTTATTATTTACTTAATTATAATTTTTTATTGCAATGTTATTCTTATTATTTATACTTGTATTTATAATAACCTACTCATTGTACTCTATGTAGATACCACATTAGCTACTTTAAAAATCTAATAGTTACCGTTATCCACTTTCCCTGTACTTTTCACTTTTATATTTTTTATACTTATGTATATATATATATTTTTTTTAACCTATTTATATTCTGTATTTTTCTTCTTAAAATTATTGTTAATACTATGTATCATGCGGTATAAATTTTCGCTCGTGGTAAATTTCGAAAATACACAATATTATTGTTATTATTTCTATGTTACATAATTGTATTGCACTGTTTGTTGTAACTTAAGACTTGTTTTATGTAAAAGCCCTAAGGGCGTAAATAAATTTAAAAAAATAAAATAAAAATTCTGCCCTCTACTGTGAAAAAATCGACCGTTTGAAGCTGGTGATCGAACAGAAGCGGCCAGCATTGGTGAATAGGAGAGGAATCGTGTTTCATCAGGACAACGCCAGGCCGCACACATCTTTGATGATGCGCCAGAAGCTCCGGGAGCTCGGATGGGAAGTTCTTATGCATCCACCCTATAGTACGGACCTGACACCAAGTGATTACCACCTGTTCCTGTCTATGGCCAACGCGCTTGGGGGTACAAATTTGGCCTCAACAGAGGCCTGTGAAAATTGGTTGACCGAGTTTTTTGCCAATAGGGACAAGGGCTTCTATGAGCGAGGCATTATGAAATTGGATTATCGTTGGCAACAAGTTATCGAACAAAACGGCGCATATTTGACTTAAATCGGATGATTGTAACACTTTTTATAAAGCATTTAAATAAAGCGAAAAGTACAAAATTCCTTTTTCCCCAACCTGATATTTTAGAAAGTTTTACACACTGATTTTGCATAGACATTATTAAAAAAATATATATATATAATTTTAATAACTGGTTGATCTTGAGTTTATGGATTTTATCACTGACGTGAAACATATTTTCACCCTCAGATTTGCCTAGTACCCGCCGAGACCTGGCGGAGTACAGATGTGTGTTCCGGCCGCTCGTATTAACATTTTTTGTAAATTCTTCCGCTAAAAATAGGCATAAAAATACCAAATGAGAAAAGTTTCACCAGAAAACACAAATCACAACACCAAAACCATTTTTGTAAGTAATAATTTGAGGAAAAACAATCGTCAACAATATTTAATAATCCACGTTCCGTGCATATACCTTATATTGTATAGGGTTGTCCAAACGAATTAATGGTATTCAGTAACATAAGGAATAGTTAATATATTTGACCGGTCAGTGGCTGAGTTGGCATTGCGTCTGGGTATCACCCAGGCGTCGTGAGTTCGATTCTTCGGCTGGCCAAGTCCTCCATTACGATACATGCAACATCTTCCGCTTACTGTGATGGTAGTAGGAGATTTTCAAATATTGTCAGGTTATTCATAACCCGGGAATGTTTGTCTATTGTTATTAAAAAAAAAAATGTGTGCGTGTGTTACCGGTAGGTTCCCATCGGGAGTGGGGTCAGAGATTCCCCCTTTGGTCTCGTCCAGGTACTCGATGGCTCGTCGGTAGCTCTGAATGGCCAGAGCAGGCTCCTGCATGCTGTACCACCAGTTGCCTCGCTCTCGCTTCTTATTTCTGCAAACATAGACAGCACATACTTAATTACAGCTTGTTGATACCGCAAACACGACCTTGACACCACTGAGAGCCTGCATTCTCACTGCCTCGTAAACTCTAGTCTTCCGTCAATAGGATAAGGTGCTCCCACCGCCGTTGTGCCCACATGATGCATAGGTGGGACCTTAAAGAATCGGCGATAAATTAATGTTAAGAGTACCTCACACAGCTGCCTGGTGTCAGGGATTTGTGGTATCCCAAACATTGTGGAATGATTCAAAACTAAAGAAATGGGTGAAGAAAAGATAAAGGATAGAGGAAGGTTGTGAAAACATGGCTACATATGTAAATCTAGACAACCATAGAGAAAGCCGGCTCAACCAACTTTTTGTTGTTTAACCTTTGTGATTGCTTGTCCAATATATATTATTGTAATGTCACTACACCCACCTTCAATTGACAAAAGGGCAATATTAGACTTCTTTAGAAAAAATAAATAATAGGCTTACCCAATAGCTTTCCTGTCTCTGATGGACAAAGTTTCTAATTCCGGTTCTTCCTTAAATCCCAACATCTCCACAGTATACTCTAACTGGGCATTGGGCGGGATGAGGGGGGCCATGCCCACCTCACCAAACCCAAAACGTGGAGAGATCTGGAGCTCGCAAATCTCCCCAACATGCATGAACCTAAGGATTAGATCTATTCCTTGGATCACCTGGAAGTTATATAATATTCATGTTACTAAATATCTAACCTGGATGTCTTGATGACTTCATCAATTCTAAGACCCAAATAATTCAAAATTGAATTGTAAACAAAAAATGTAACATAAAGATGGGGCTGTAAGATTGATTTTTTTTTGTTAATGATAAACAGAAGAGCAGCTGGTGGCAAAATGGTTAAAAGTGTTACGTTAACTTATTTATCTGTCATTCTAGGTACAAAGAGTATACGTAGAAAAAAAACCATTTCAGTTTAGGTTCCCCCTTTCCACGATGCACCACTCCATATACTTCCATTGGCACCACGTACTGGTGCCAATGGAAGTATATAGAGCGGCGCATTCTCGGTATCACACATTTAGTTTATGTCGATTCTTTGCCAGGGAGTCATCTAAATCTAAGTACATATTCCATTCACTTTCTCGTGTAAATATTTCATCAGATATCAGATTATCTAACATTGGAAAAATTCAAATGGATTTAAAAAAATTAATTATTATAGGCATTTAAGATATGTGAGAATTATGGAAACATTTTTTAAATTATATGGTAACTGTGAAAAATAATTTTAAATCAGATTAACACATAGCGGTGTCTGAGATTATTGAAAAATAACTCACAAATTCATTGGCTGATTTCAACATGTTGATAATACATATTATTGTAATCTTTCTAAAACAGAAAGTGATATTTACAAATGGATTTAGCAACAAAATAAAACATTCATGTACTTACATCTCCATCCCCGAGCTGCACTTCAATATCTTCTTCTTTTTCTATAACCGTACCTTTCTTCAATCGTCCTTCAAAACTAATTCTGCATAAGTCATTTCTGTCAGGTTTACCTTCTTCCTCGTCACCTTCTTTGATTATCTGAAAGTAGTATAAACTAAGTTAATGAAATTCACATAGCTTATGAGAATAATGCAAAACTAGAAATTACGCTTCAGTGAATCTAAATCAAACAGATATTAAATTAATAGGAAATATTTTGTGTAAACCACTATTATATAAATATCAACATGATGAGGGAAGCTTCCCTTCCGAAACATGTAGATATTTATATATTAAATAGTGGTTTACACAAAATATTTCTTATTAATTTGATTAAAAATGACACCACAAAATAATTTTGCATCTATTGAAGAAAAGACAATAAATTATTTACAAAAACCAGAATTATTCAAGATTTAGTTTGGAATCTAATAAAATTGAGGGCTGTGTAAAAATATTTAGAAAATATTCGGTTGCGAAATCGGAAGAAGTTTTCAGTGTAGGTGTAGGTAATAATAATCATAAAAATAATTAACTATAATTAGATAACCTTGAGATAAGCCGATGAACAAAAAATGCATTACCCTTTTCTTCAAATGTCCGCTGCCAAGCACGTCCATCCATTCGTCATCTTCAGGTTTAACGTCCTTGTTTTGATCATTAATATTTTCATCTGCTATATCACTGGCTATTCCTAAATCCTCAAAAGAGCTACTATCGGATTTGTCAACTGATGAACGTGCTTCGCTCATATTGAAAGTTAATTTAGACGTTGCTGATAATAATTAGTATTCAATAACGTTAGGTTAACAACATTCGAGGATCTAAAATGTCCAGATTGTTTTCGAGCACAAATAACAAATCACCAAGCACGCAAATTAACTTCAGAAAAATCTTTCTTGTTGATTTTTAACAAAATAAAAACAGAAGATGAAGTAAAACCACTAATAAATAACGAATGTAATTAAAAAATTTGCGAACTGTCGTGAGAAGCAATGAAGTCAGAAGTCAGAAAGTGATATAAATATTTTCGGCAGTCCAAACCACAGAAAAATGAAATATCACGTTCGATAACATAACACGAATCATTCAAATAGTCTATGAATAGTATGAATGAGGTATTTTTTTGAAAATTATTTGTATTTTTGTAATGCTTTCAGAAAAATGTACTTCCTTCAAATAAAATTATAGTTTTAAACTATACTTCTGTTTTTATACTTCATTAATCTTCACAACTGAAATGTATAGTTCATCCGAGGACAGGATGATAAGACGGTGGTTAAGGCGATGCAATGGGAAGTAATGCAAAATCGTGTGATTTCGGTTTGAGAATTTGTTGGCCTAGAAATATCATAGGTGATTGAATTAAATCCTAGAAGTAGATCACACCTTGGCCTTTCATTTAACCGTGCACTTTTTTGATATGTTTTTTTATAAGCTAAGAAAAAAATTAAGTACGGGACATTAAAAAAATGCTTAAAGCGCAAAATCTCCTACTTATGAACACCTTTTTCCATATTTTCGTATTTCTCATTGTGGTAAATGAAGTTTTTTAGAATATGACCGTAAAACATTTTAATAATTAGGTCTGAGCTTTACAGAATTGAATAAAACACGCATTTTGGTGATGTTTTTTTTTGCCGAAATCGAAACATGCGGCCGATGTACAGAGGAATTTTCAACCTTGTCGCCACCTGCATAAGGAGCGCGTGATTTCGTTAAAATTTTAGCCGGTGGATGGCCTTAATGCAGTGGGTTATAATTCTAGGAATAACGCAAAAAGGTTAGGAACTGAAAAGCAATCTTAGGTAGTTACAAAGTCATTTATTTTGATAGTCGTGGGGTTAGTCTTCAACTAGAGTTAATCTTAATTAGACACAAAAATTCAATAAAACTAGATAGACAAGTACTTAAATCTACTTGTAAAGTCTTTGTACTTAAAATTAACTAATTACTTCGTTAAATCTACATTAAAAGGTTGTATTCTTAAAATTAGAGGTTCACTGTCTTATTTGTACGAAAAGGTCGCTTCTTAAAGTTAGAGATTCAATTGGCTGACAGGGTGGAAGAATTATCATGAGAGTCAGAGGCACTTCCCTTTACTGATGGCTGTCCAGGGTCCAGTGGCTGCTTTGTATGCAGAGTCCTCGTGTTCGCACTAGGTATCCAAGTACCTCCAGATCGGGAGTAGGTACAAACGCGGCGATAATCAGAGGCCTGGGCGGTCTCCGGGGTTTGATCTCCGAAGGGCGAAGATCAGTAACTTCATGGGCAGAAGCGGGGGTTCACTCGCGGTGCAGAGCCTGGGCGACTTCTGCAATTAGATCTCCGAAGTGCGGAGATCGTACTTCCTTCTGGGACGGAAGCGTAACACTCACTCGCGGTACAGAGCCTGGGCGACTTCTGCAATAAGATCTCCGAAGGGCGGAGATCGGACTTCCTTCCCGGATGAAAGCGTAAAACTCACTCGTCGTCAGATGACCTGGGCGGCCTCTCCGAGGAGCGAGAATAGGAACCTTCCGGGGCGGAAGTTTCAAGCCAACTGTCCTTCCTGGGCGGAAGACTAACACTCACTGTCCTCCCTGTCTACCTCTAGGGATCTTTTTTATGACCCATTGTTGGCGGGCCGCTCCGCAGGGCGGCTCATTTAGTTTGAGGTTTTTATTGCTGTCCAATAAAATCTCCAAGGAAATGCCGACTTTCTAAAATATTAATTAAGGTTGGTCTATTTTACGATGTAGTACTTTACAATCGTTTCCGGCGTGACCAACAATAGGCTCGGCTAGCCTTTGTGCTAATTTATTTTATGGCCGGTCTAGTCTGGGTATTATTATTACCTGAAATTCACATTTTAGAAACTAAGTATGTCTGTGAATTTGGTCATTTCTTATAGGTATTACAAAGGATATATCAAGGACAATACTCTCTTGTCCCAGTTTCGGTCCCATTGTGCATTTTCGTCAAAGTTTATACGTAGCGTTTTTGCCGTATCCCACAATTAATATCGATTTTTTAATAGTTATGTTTTATAGAATATTGAAAAAATATATGTTTTCGTAAGAAAATTTTATTTATTTACTTTATTTAGTCAGTTAAATACTACGCTTGAACATGCATTTATTTTTAATAAATTATTGAGATCGTAAAGTAGTGTGTTTTACCATGTCCCTTTTCCACATACAATTGAACAAAGTCTGATTTTATAATTTATTTCGAGCGCGCAATATTAAATTTGTTGTGTTCTAAATAAGTAACACTATATATTTTTGGAAAATATAAATTTTAAAGCTGATAAAGGTTTTTAGTGATAAAATTATTTCATTTAATCGGATTAGTTTCATGGCAATGGAATGAAAAATTATTATGCCCGAGTTCATGATATAAATATTGTATTAGTCAATATTTTGCTGAAATGTTGCTCTCATTAACTCACTAATAGAAAAAGGAATCGCTGGTTATATAAAAAAAACTCCTCATTTCCATTAAAAAAAAAATATTAGCATAATTTTAAACACATATGGTAATTTTTATTAAAGTTTGCGCATGTTTGAAAATTTAGTAATATTATCTTTTCAGTGAAATTAAGAGTAGATTAACTCATTTATATAGCTAGCAGATTCCTCATTCCATTATTGAGTTAGGGAGAGCAATATTTCAGCAGAATTTTGATAAAAACAATATTTATATAGATTTTTCCGTTACCATGAATATTTAAAAACATGCGCAAAGTTTGGCGAAATGCCCCGTTCTCCTATTGTGAACAGAAGTTTGGAGGACATGACAATGGACCAAAACATTGTCCTAAAGATAGACGGGCAGGCTATCTCCGCAGGACAGTGGCTGAATGGTATATCTATGACAGTGGCTTTGGCTTACCCCCACCACCGCGCGTGGCTGCATTGTCCGCGTGTCAACGCGCACGGACAGAACAGTTGGACAATAGGGTACATACAGTATATGTAATATAGTGTTTCAATGCATTTGATATGTGTAAAAAAAATAACTCAACTCGAATATTTACAAGTCCTTTTGTACTGTAAAACGATTGTTAGAGATTTATTAACATATAACCTGAAATGACATGATGTATATGTTGAAATATAATATTGTAAAACTATTTACTCTAATTCGTACCCAATATAAATCCACTACACCCATCAGAATGAATAAGGCTTTCCTTTAAAAATATATTTTTGTGTAAAAATTTTAAAAACACTTTGAAATTTTCTATAAAGCTTTTCTATAAGGCGTTGTTAAAAATACTACAATTAGTCTCAATTCCTGAGAGATTTTTTGTTTTAGAATATACATTTCACATAAATGAATTTAGCTACTTTTATTCAAATGATCTTCACAGCAAGAATGATGAGATTTAGCAGAAAGTACACCATTTTTTTATTGCACATTTTCATCGCGTGACATCACTTTTTACGCATAATAACATCATTTGGGACATTTATAAATAATTTGTTTGGTGTCAAAGATGTTGTATTTGTACACTTTGGTACTATACAGTGTATCGGACGTCCCGCCTCCCGGAATATGTGAAGCTGCACACTTATTATTAAATTATTGTTGTCTGTTAATATATGTAACGGGCGGTCTGGCGAGCTTGTTCGCTCCAGACCGCTCAACCTGATTTGACTGAATAAAAGCGTTGGAGCGGTACGGTTGGTGAGAGGGAGACCGACTTGTCAGACATCTACACGGCACCGGCGGTCCGCGCTTGGTGGACCGCATAAATAGCCTGCAAACGCCAGTTTGCGGCAGTTAGCATTCGACCGCCAGCCTGACAAGTTCTCCTCTCTGCCCGCCGCCCGCTCTGACTTCTGAACCACTCGCCTTGTTTCACTCTGACCACTGCTTACCTCCATCGGACTACTGCCTCGGACTGGACCCAATAAGCAACTGCCTCGAACAAGATTAACAAAAGTCGTTGTCGTCAGTGCCGTTCCTCCTTGCAAAAGGAACGGTAGGAGTGCTACCTCCCCCTCCAAGCCTCGCTCCGTAGATTGGGATCAGTCGGCTTCATCAGTTCGCTGGTGTACCAGATTACGTCTGGTACAATACAGTATTTATACACGGTATTTATGGACATTTTCTTCTAAAAACAAACGATCAACTGAAGACTGACTGAAGACAGCTGTCAAGATATGCGCAGTGACGTCACAAGTCAAAACCGCGCGAAAGAAGGCGTTTTGGGCCTAATTTGAAATGTGAATACTCAAAACGTTGTTGAAGGATTATTCCTATCGTAAAAAAAAAATCGTTTGAATATTCCAGTTTGTAATTTTTTTCTTTAATTTTTGGTAAAAAAATTGTGATTGTATCCTATAGCCACTCGCTCCGGTATAAATGAAATATTATTTTTCGCGAACGCGCGTCGTCATGTATCAATTTTCGCATCGTTCCGCGTTTGAACGGTGGTCGAATTGTTGTATTGTCCCACTGTCCTATCCTGCGTGGTCGGGACCGTTCACGGATCTGGGACAGCACAGTATTGCAAAATGTAATATAAAATTCCTATTGACTGTTTTCAAAATTATTTCCATCTGTAGTCACTTATTTCGAACAAAATTTATATCTTACCATAGACAAATTACGCCGAAGACAAAAAAAACTCGCATTCCTATTTCCTAATGTCAAAATTGTCAAATAATTAATAATCTGTCAAATAAGAAATCGAGCTGTAAGCTTTACGCGTTTTATTTACATTTTAAAAATAATATGCAAAAATATGAAAAACTGGAAAAAATTGGCGAAGGTACATATGGTACTGTGTTCAAAGCTAAAAACCGTGAAACCCACGAGATAGTGGCATTAAAGAGAGTCAGATTGGACGACGATGATGAAGGGGTACCTTCGTCCGCACTTCGCGAGATTTGTCTCTTAAAAGAACTGAAACACAAAAACATAGTGAGGCTCTATGATGTGCTGCACAGTGACAAGAAGCTAACTTTAGTTTTTGAGCACTGCGATCAAGATCTCAAAAAATATTTTGATAGTTTAAATGGTGAAATAGATTTGGATGTTGTTCAGTCGTTTATGTATCAATTGCTTCGAGGTTTAGCCTTTTGCCACAGCCACAATGTATTGCATAGAGATTTAAAACCTCAAAATTTACTAATTAATAAAAATGGGGAATTGAAATTAGCTGATTTTGGATTAGCGCGGGCATTTGGTATCCCTGTCAAGTGTTATTCAGCCGAAGTTGTGACCTTATGGTACCGGCCGCCCGATGTCTTGTTTGGAGCGAAGCTATACACCACCAGTATAGACATGTGGTCTGCGGGATGTATATTTGCCGAACTTGCCAATGCTGGTCGACCCCTCTTCCCAGGTTCTGATGTCGATGACCAATTGAAACGGATATTTAAGCTTTTAGGTTTGTGTCCTATTTATTTATTAATCATATTTCTTACTAGATATTTGACATGGTATTCACAGGTTATTAACCTTTTCACCGCTACACGCATACATGTATGTGTAGATAAACTGTACCCCCAGCGCTATGCGCATACATATATGTGTAATTAAACTGTACCCCCAGCGCTATGCGCATACATGTATTTGTAAATAAACTGTACCCCCAGCGCTATGCGCGTACATGGGTGTTTTCATTTTCATGGAAAATGTATGAATGTTGCAAAAAGTGCAGCACACATGTGAAATTCTATATACTTCTGGAAAGTGGTGAAAACCTTAACTGTTAGAGTGTGGTGCAGAACTATCACGCTGCAAGTGATATTGATGTAAATTGTGATGCAGTGCTTAGGTGCTTCTTTCTTCAGTGTGCGTTTGTCGGACTTCGGAAGAGCACGTGTTCCATTTGAGAGTGTATTGCGGTTGGCTTATGTCTTGATACATTGTTTATCCTATTATAATAAATACACCCTAAAGTGAATCTATACATTTCACCATGTCAGATCTTAATTCTATTGCGAGTGATGTATCAAATAACAGCGACATTACGGATGAGATCTTCAATCTGATAAGTGGAGACAGTGATGACGGAAGTGCCATTATTGGCCATCGCAATAAAAGAATGCAAATAGAAAATGAATTTTCCTCATATATACGAAGGGACTACATGGGCTTTGCGCGGGAAAGGACAATTGTGTAGTGACATAATTTCCTATATTTTTATATATTTATTTTCATTGAATGCATAAGATATTATTTATTTTTTTAATTGCAAAAATAATCATTACAATTGGTTTATATTTGTCCAAGTTATTGCATTTTTGTTTAATACCATTTTTTTTCTAATAACATAAAATATCTATAACAATTTATGTACCTACTTTCAAAATAAGCACAGCACCGAAACTGAAGAAAGAGACGGTACAAGAACACTTTGTAACAATATAGTCGTGAATAGTAAATCCTTAGAGAAATTGGTTGGTTCTGTGTACATACTAGGAAGTGTGTTCATGAAATACAGGTAGGATGATAAGGACATAGACAGAAGGGTAATTGCAGAAAATTCGCTGAATGGAGGACTGAATGCTTTAGTCACTAATAAAAGTGGCAACAATGAATGAACCTGGCAGAAGTAATGAAACTGGCAGAGGTACTTACCACAAAAATTAATCGAATACTGAAAAAATGAGATGTGTGGTAAAATCATATATACATAATTACAATTGAGGAAATCTGCAGAGAATGAGATATTTAATAATAAAATTTGGACATACAAAGTGAATGGATGCAAAATAAGAAATATCAATAGAATATTATATTATGAATTGCAAGTGGATGGAAGAAGTCAAGGATGTTCCAGGTAGATATCATTCACGCCTTGGCAAAGGTCACCAGCCTCAAAACACAGAGATACTGGAATTTCAAAGTTAAGATATGAAGGTATATTCAGATTAGTATATTTTAAAGTTCTTATTAGGATACTCTGGACCATAATTTCCTAATGTGTCCTATCAATGACCAATTTCCAAACTTTATGCATGAATTGGTAAAACTTAAAATTGAACTCCCTACCAGTATTCCCTGCCTTCTAAGTCTCAACTCCCCCCAAATTAACAATTTATTAGCAAAATATATTTATAAAAATGACATTAAAATTGAAGTCATTGAGGATTAAAAGCATATAAATTTACACTGTACCTTATCTGCTTCAATTTTATTTGCCCAGTATTAGTCAATTTTTGAGCCAATCATTTCAAGTCTAATTTTCACTGTTCATACATAAGTAATTTTTATAATCTTCTGGGTAGTTATGGCGTAATTCTTTTAAAGTTGGTAAATGCTCATAACAATGTCTGCCTTATGACATCTATGGTCAAAATTGTAGCAAAACTTTTAAACTGTACGTCGTATCACGCATTACACCACTCTTAGCTCCATTCTCCGAGAAATACATTTCCAAATACACTTCTGCGCGGGGGTCAGTTGATCAACGCATTGACCCGCCCGCGGAAGTGAGGTGACTTTTTTTTACTCAAATCATTGTAATGTTTGATCTGACATATCGGCGGGCGTTTCAGCGGGCGCTTTGGAGCGAAGATCGAGGAGCACGCTCGGAAACGTATATGTGGGAGATGCTATTGAATGTGTGCCTGGACACACATTCATTGCTTCATTAGCTTCGTCCGGTTAGGTTAGGTTGTGTGGCATTTCATCCACATCTTAGTTTTCACAAGTTATTCATTTTATCATGCAGGTACTCTAATAAGATAATGTTTTAAATGAATTGATCTATTATAATAATAATATTGTGCAGATATGTAATTGAAGAGCTATTTTTGTCAATAATGTTTAGCACAAATCTGTTATCACTATGAAATATATGTTATTTCCAATTCAGGGACCCCGACAGAAGACACTTGGACCGGCATTCCAGACTTCAGGGTTATTTCCAATTCCGACAGAAGACACTTGGACCGGCATCACCCAGCTGCCAGACTACAAATCTGTTATCACTATGAAATATATGTTATTTCCAATTCAGGGACCCCGACAGAAGACACTTGGACCGGCATCACCCAGCTGCCAGACTACAAATCTGTTATCACTATGAAATATATGTTATTTCCAATTCAGGGACCCGACAGAAGACACTTGGACCGGCATCACCCAGCTGCCAGACTACAAATCTGTTATCACTATGAAATATATGTTATTTCAATTATCACCCAGCTGACTACAAATCTGTTATATGTTATTTCCAATTCAGGGACCCCGACAGAAGACACTTGGACCGGCATCACCCAGCTGCCAGACTACAAATCTGTTATCACTATGAAATATATGTTATTTCCAATTCAGGGACCCCGACAGAAGACACTTGGACCGGCATCACCCAGCTGCCAGACTACAAATCTGTTATCACTATGAAATATATGTTATTTCCAATTCAGGGACACCGACAGAAGACACTTGGACCGGCATCACCCAGCTGCCAGACTACAAATCTGTTATCACTATGAAATATATGTTATTTCCAATTCAGGGACACCGACAGAAGACACTTGGACCGGCATCACCCAGCTGCCAGACTACAAATCTGTTATCACTATGAAATATATGTTATTTCCAATTCAGGGACACCGACAGAAGACACTTGGACCGGCATCACCCAGCTGCCAGACTACAAACCATTCCCCATCTACCACCCGAGCATGAGCTTCTCCCAGGTGGTTCCCAAGCTATCCGGCCGAGGAAGGGATCTACTCCAGCATCTCCTGGTCTGCAATCCCATCCACCGCATATCTGCTGAGGAAGCCATGTCCCACGCTTACTTCATGGACCTGAACCCTACCCTCAAGAATGATCGGTCTTAATAATGCTATTTTATACTTTTATAAGACTTAGATGAACTTAATTAGGTCTGGAGGTACTTCAACTAACTGCGCTGTACTGATTTCATATTTTGATAGAATTACCTCATTCTGATTAAATAGTTAACAAATAAATCAAGTAAATATAACCAGAGCCTCTTGCTTCTTCAATTTTGTACTATTATCTTCCACACTAAGCTTTCTTCAACTACTAAAACTTTGCAGTATTGTTAAAGTTATTATTTATCAATTTTTTTTTTAATGAATTTGTTTTTTTATGAAATAGGTACAGCATCTGTCCTCATCTTACCATTGATATTTTGTACTCAAAATGAATAGAAATAATATATAATATTATGATTAAAAAGCGACTTCTAAATACACATAGTATTTTAAATACATATACATAAATATTATTATTACTGTTGACGTGAATTGTCTGTGAATAAATGAATATTGTGTACTGTGTATCCTGATGAGGGAAGCATGTTGATATTTATATATAAAACAGTGGTGTACACATAGTATTTCGTATTAATTTAATTTTTATAAATATTGAAGGATTGAATGAGCAATTGTTCTCAACTTTTGTTTAATAAGCAACTCTCTCTCTTTTTAACTTCCTTTGCACCCTTTTCTTACTAATAGGGATATACAAACAAACACAGCATTGTTTACAAAACTATTTGTGACCTTCATTCATGAATTAAAAATGAATTACACACAGTAAGTCAACACACCTGCCCTGATAATGTACCTGTCTAATTAATGTCTGTCAAACTTTTTACAACAAAAAACTATGTGTATTTAGGACCATCGATTTAGCATAGGAACAAATTTTAGCATTAGTAAAAATTGTTTATAACTTTTAGTTGTAAGATAAAAAGTTTTAATAAATTCGTAATTTAATCTTGAATCATCATCGGTGAGTTAAGCAATTACTGTTGCATCGAATTTCGATTAATGATATTGAACAAAAATGGCGCTTCCAGAAAGATATTATGTACATCTACATCTATTCTAATCTTATTTATTGTTATGAAATATTTGGAAACAGATTAATTAATTATATTAATGATGTATACTCATTTTGTATTATTTTTCCATGTGCACTTTTTATTTAGTAAGCACTTTAACTCCAACCATATAGGATAGTCCTAATTATAGTATAATATTGCTTTATAGCCTAACTCATCGATGTTGGCGATAGAAATCCATTACCCGAGTAAAGTTAGCCTCTCAGAAGCTGGGCGTATTGTACAGAGCCCGCAGATACTGCACATAGTACACAACTGCTGACCCTGTACAAATCGCAAGTGCGCCCCATTGTAGAATTTGGCAGCCACCTCTGGTCGGGAGTCCCAAAATATCTGAAAAAAAACCTTGACTCTGTGTAGAAACGGGCGGTCCGTTTGATAGATTCGCCTATCTTAACAAATGGGTTGCAATCTTTGGAGCACAGACGTCGGGTGGGAATGCTGTCCTTGTTCTACCGGTATTTTAATGGAAGATGCTCCGAGGAACTAGCGTCATTGATCCCTTCGGCACCGGTGCATAGTCGGGAAACACGCCAAACGCGCGCCCAACATTTGCACACGGTTGACATTTGTCACATGAGAACGGGTCGCTTCTACGACTCGTTCTTGTGTTCAACAGCTCGGCTGTGGAATGATCTGCCGGCCTCTGTGTTTCCTCCATCCTATAACATGGGTCTCTTTAAGACCCAAGTTCACTCCTTCCTATCCTCTAAAAGACACACAGCATCCCCAAAGATGATATAGGCCTTGAGGGAAATTATTTCCTCCTTGGTCTCCTGTGTGGAGTTACTGTAAAAAAAAAAAAAAATTACACATAATCCATACACAGGGCCGGTTCCACGATATCTCGCACCCTCAACAGTAAGTGCCGATTGCGTCCCCCACCTCCATTTTTTTTTAAAATTCTGACTTTCAACTTCCTGTCGTTCAAGAAAAATGGAGTAAAAAGATGTTTTCATCCTTTAAAAAAAAATGATATGAAAGAAAAACGCAATAAAAAGACTTCATTAGCCGGGAGTCAAACCCGGGCCGCCCGCGTGGCAGCGAGCATTCTACTACTGAACCACAGATGCTATGCCAGGGAGCATCATTGTTATGCTAAATAATATTTTTTACAAAAATCTACTCGAGGAATTTCCAACTTAATTTATCAAACCTACTCATGCTAGAAATCGAAAATGCGACTTGTGATAATAATAATGGCCGCTGGGACGTGACAACAATAATAACACTGTAAACACAACTTTACTTTGTGAACTAATAAACCAATATTGTATTTTGACATAAAGTCAGCGCGCAAGGCCTTGCTAGAGGGAGGTCCGTCACTGCAGTTTCAGTTGCCAGAGACAGGTTTCTTATTCCACCTACTTTTAGAACCAATTCCCAATAGCAAAGACTTGTGATTTCATTTATGATACTGAAGTTTCGTATGATTAAAACAACCCCCAAAAATATTGCTTCAAACCAGTTCCAAAAGGAACCGGTTTCTCTGAAAAATAACATCTTACGATCCAGTGACCGCAGTCACAGGGACAATGTAGCCAGGATAGGAATATCGCCCATCTCTAACTGTTCATTTTTGTTCGTCTATAAATAATTGGGGCCTTCTGATTAGTTATGGGATGTTGGCTGGGCATCAGAGCGATTTAAACGTAAAGCCCACAAAAGGGGTTCATAGAAAAACAGACTACTCCTGCATAGCTACTATGCAATTCGTTAAAAAAATTCCATGACAAAAAATCATTTTACAAATATCGGTGAATGCACATTTGGCATCCTCGACCCCAGATACCAGTTGAAATGTTGTCAGTGCAATAGAAGACATAATTATCCCATGTTATTGGTAATTTTTAAATGATTTAGGAAACATTTTATATTCAATGAATTAAAAGAAATACATTTGTATGAATCCACTTTTATTTTGTAGATATGTCAACAAGTTTCGATTCTGCTGAATCTTCATCGGGACAATACTGGTATAATAGTATATTTTTCAGTGCCGATGAAGATTCAGCAGAATCGAAACTAGTTGACACATATACAAAATAAAAGTGGATTCATAGAAAGTGTATTTATTTTAATTCATCATGTCAATCCACAAAATGTTTGCTTATTATGAAAATCTCATTTTATGTTCATTTAAATACAATCTTTATTTTCACAGTACCTCTTCAAAGATTGCGAAGATTCTGGTAAGATAGATTTACCAATAGATTCCAATAGTTTCCAAGATTTTTTCCAATGCTCCTGCTTTTATCACATGTGTATTATTTATTTGCCATTTTTTCTGTAAAAAGAGAAACAAAAATGACTGATAATTCTCCGTTTGAATAGGATTGTACCATTTCCAGTAACTGGTATTATTGTACACCGCTGTTTCCACAGCAGTTTCTGATCGCTCAGGTTTCCTTTAAGGTTTATTCACATCTACTAGCACCGCGCAGCGCAGAACAGTGCAGGAACGGCAGACACGAGTATTCATATTACACTGTGCAACATAGCACAGACGCGAGTACGGCTGTCAACTGAGCGTTAGCATCCGCCACGATATGTTTGAGGATTTTATAATCTTATTCCCATATTTATTATTATTTTATAACCTACATTCCTCGACCAATTCTATCACTTTTTCGTTGTCCATCTTCTTGGTTTTACTAATATCTGCATCTATTGATGCCAACTGACGGAGACGCCAAGATGGCAGTGCTAGCGGTGATGTGTTCATACTAACTGCGCAGGCACAGACATCACCAGCAGAAAAACCACTCAGTGTGATCTAGGTGGTTTTGCCAGCTGCCGCCAGCACCTCCAAAATATTCTAGCCGACAATCTTAGCCAGTGCTGGGCGGCATACATTACGTTTGCTGGTAATATGAATGTGTTCATAGATAATGTAAGCGACTAATGTTGTCGTGTCTGCACTGTACTGTTCTGCACTCTGCGGTGCTGGTAGATGTGAATATCCTATCTCTTCTTATATGGTGGAAAGCTAATTGGATAAATACTCGGAAAGTGATAAAAAAATCGCATTACCACAAAGAAATAGTAAAACGAAGATGGAGTAGGTACTTTCTTAATAGATTTACATAGTAGAATGTGTGTATTTAGTAAAGTGAAACAAGAACAAGGGAGTTGATTTTGACAGATTGATTATGGAGGACGAGCAGATTCTAAAGTGAGTAACGTGTTGTGGGAATTATGCAATTAGTATTCCCCTGAAATCAGGAGACATGAAATAGTGAAATTATTATTTTAGTCAAAATATTAACTGTGAATAATTTATTGAAGAATTTAATTTTTTGATTTCATGTACCCCTGTACCTATTATTTATTTACCAATAAATTGTAATGTGTTCATTTGTGTGTTTTTATTAATCATGGTAATATGATGATTTGAAGCCAAGCTCCCGAGATCTAATAATACCTCCGTAGTGTGCCGTGGGTAAATTTGCACACAGCCCTCAGGATTTAAAAAATATATATATTTTTTGTAAATTGTACCGTCCTACCAGATTACATATTTTTTATTTTATAAAAATTGTATACTCGTATAGCTATTTATAAGTAGTTCTCCCAGAAATAGCTGCTTATATGACAAATAATTTTTTAACATTGTCGATCGGACACACTGGCACTCAACGAATGCAAATTTAGCATATCCGATGGGTAATTTCGGTACTCTAAAAGTTAATAATTTATCTCACCAATAAAACGATTGATTGTAATGTTTCACCAAACTAAAGGAGGAACAGGAAAGGGGAGATGATATGAAATGAAACAAAGTGTTAGGACATCGAAGTGGGCATTATTTATTTAATCCGCATTCACATCAGAAAAACAGACGTACATTGTGTGTTGTTTTGTTCTATTAGTAGATTTATGTCCCTGGCGCAAAGACTTTACATTAACAAGAATAGCATTTAAACTTTGTTTTCTATTTATATATGATAGGATGCTCAGAAAACAGTTTCATTCCAGAATATTCAAACTTTCATAGTCACAAATATCTTATGTCTATATTAGTTTTGTGCAAATAAAATCCTATATATTATTGATACAGTTCAAAGAATGTAAGCTTACCGACAAATTACAAAATTCAACACGTCAATTACTTCGACGTCATGAACAAATATTTATTTAAATAACTTGACTAATACGTAGTATGTAAAAAGCGTCATTTCATGTTTTTTAATGGATGACAAATATAGGCAGATTTAACTTCCTTAACACCTACAGTATTCACCAAAAATTGTCCATTTTGGACTACATAAAGTTCCCTCTGCTGATCGTATGGAGACCTCGACCAGCGCACAAAGTAGTCTCCCACAGCCATGCGCAGTGCGCACAGTACACACAATACGCACACTACCGCGCAAGCACTGAACACTGACTCTCCGCGCGCTTCATCTCTCTGCGGAGATGTGGTCAACATAAGAGTGGATGCGTCAATTTTACTCTTTTCTTAATAATTTAATCAAAGCGGTGCTCTTGCATGAAAAACTTCAAACAAAATAAAGAATGACACCTTCACTTATTTGTATGGCCACAATGTTATTGAAAATTAAACTGCCCTCCCAGGTATTACAAGTAGTCTGGTCACAATGTGCTCGTGTCATTCACCAATATGGAACGGTGGAATACTGTTCATCGACAAGACTAAGAAAACAGAAACAATCATATAAACATGCACAATGGAGATGATTCTGTTTGAGTGCAAAGAAAACAGTTCCATCAAACAGAGAACTACGAATCCAAATACATCGAGGTGACCCCAGACCAACAGGCGACTACAGACCTCAGACCCATCCACCATTGAACACAAGTCTAGTTTCAATGGAAATTCCTAACTGTTACAATGATTACGAAAACTGATTTATACTTTAATATTAAACATCAAATCAGCACTTTTATTTACAAAAATACAAAAGGCTATTGAAGCCTTCAAACTGTCGTACTAGGTTGGTATAGTATTAATAAAAACATTCACTCTGAACATGATTTTGGGTACGGGAAATAATTTGACAATACATACTCAAGTTGGGTAACATCGACTGACACACCATCCAGTTGGAACAACACCCGGGTCGAGCCTAATACATAGTTAAATCAGTATCGGAAGTAGAAAGACAGCGCCTTAATATGGCAATAAATACCAGAGAATTCAACTTCCTAGTAACGTTACACAATCCGGCACATGAACCTTGAAGGGAGGTGTAATTAGAGGTATGGTTCTGTTACCAAGTTCACAAGTACATCACGCCAGAGTTTTTTCTCACAACTATTCTAGCGTAATAAATGCACACAACTTGATCATTCTACAATTCTTTTTTCTTCATAACATTATCATTATTAATACAATACTCACCGCCTACACACAGTAACGCTTATATCCATTTCTCATTTAGAATTGTGCGGATAACAATTTTGTTCCATCGGCTTGGATAAGTTATAACAAGTCTTTTTTTAAAACTATATGTATAAACTTACACCCAGGGTTTTATAAACAGATGAGGTTGTTTGTGCTATTGAGATGTTCACTTATCGTTTATAATATTGATCTGCAAATAGACTGATAGACTGGCCTTCTAACACATATAGACGTTGAGACCAATGAAAACATAATGTTTAGTATTTTATCCTATTGAGATGAATCTATTTGTAACCTTTCATTAAATTTAAAATGCAAATACACATTATTTAGAATGAATTATTACCTTCCTGCATAACCATAGTTCAGACAGCTTAAGGACAGGTAAACTAATTAGGTTAGCTGTTGGTGAAAGTGAATCAGCTTTAGTTTATAATAAAATAGGAAAGTATTATGATGTACTTGTTGGAGTGAGCAGAGTCTAATGATTACTGGTTGAATGCCAATGCATTGAAAGTGTCGGTGGATGTATTTACAGCAAAGCCAGATTGTAAGGAGAATGACAAGTTCATACGATAAAGTTTACATGGAGAATAATTATATTTATGACTTAAAATAATATACAGAAAATAAATACAACAGTTTTCATCTCAAAACATAGTACTAATAATAATAAAAATGTGTAGAAATGTGCCATATATTGTGCAATTGATTATTTTTACAATGCAATTCTCTTTTAATACAAATAAATTTCAAACTCCATTTATAAATCATATAATATTAGCAAAAACGATTATTAACGAATGTACAACTAATATAAATGTAAATATGATTAAAAAATTGACCATAGTCCACAATGGTCACACTCAAACATTACTCAAGTTAAAGAAACAGGTGTTTCGTAGAAAAGTGTGTAAAAGAGATTCTAGTTGTAAATGCAGCCAAATAAAAGTCTGTATAGAACATAATTTTTAAAGTAAAAAAAAATTAAAATAACCTTTAATATTCACTACCAAAGACCAAATAAGGGCAAACTCTTACGATTTATACAATTCTAAATATTATACCAAATGGAATGAGTTTACTGGTCAAACATGAAATGAATTATTTATGTTGTTATTTTCAGAAATTATTTCCTTGCAAAATGACTAAATAAATAACTCAATTGAACGGGAATGTCGAATACCAATAATAAAAACAGGAAAAGTGCTAAATAGTGACTGAATATAGAGTATAAAAATATATTAAAAATGTATAAAAAAATATGTTTGTCGGTGATTTTCTTAAAACAATTATGAAAATGTTGGAAAACAACTCGAAACAATGGACAGCTTTCCAAAGAGATCATATTATGTGCACTGTCCAAACTTGAATACAATAAAGGAGATAATATGAATAAGTAATTAAAGATACACACAAAATATTGGAGGTACTGCTTATAGATATTAGAGTGAAAATAGATTAGCATGAATGCTTTGAGGGAAATAAAGGATGAAGGGAGAATGTAGAGATGTACGTGAGTTATAGGGAGGAGTGACCCACCCCACACCTCACACCCAGCATCCAACCCGCAGTCATGATGTGCTTACTGTGAAATATTAGATGACACACAAGCTTATTAAATGCAATCCTTGAAATAAACATAAAGTCCATAAAACTTCACTCGCATTCATTCCTAACTTTACTTAATCTATAACAAACTGTCCCAAATATTGATGCGCCAAATAATGAGACGCATTTCCATTAATTGATCTCAAAATTAACTTTACCATGAAGATTGTTTTATTATTATATTAACACTGTCTACATTCAGCATTGTTACTCATTAACTGTTTAAAATCTTGTACATTAGGTTAGGTAGCTTCTGTAAGTTTAGCGAACCTTTCAAAAATAGATACTGATTGAAATATTCATTACAAAACTGCCACCAGTGAACCCGAGGTTTCGTCGTATTCAGAACACAGACAGGAGAAAATGGATAACAGAGTAACAAACATTACTTTCTAGTATATTGACAACTACACATGATTCAAACGATATTGATGGAAGGGGTGAAAGTTGTTACTACAATAAATGAATTGTTTGTTTCTTTCATGCGGAATCTACAAGTGGAAAAGAAAAGGATAGAATGAAGTGGGGAAAAGTGGCAGTGGTTAAGAAATGAAGTGATAGGAGATGCTAATAACCAAACATTCTGTTTATCCATCATTTAATCAATACATTATTTAACTTTTTATTATTAGGTATCATTCATTACAATACTTAATATTTATTTTAAAGTAATTAATGTAGATAATATACGAAGACAGCTTTCTTTACATCATAATGTTATGTTGCTGGTGATCTCGCTTAGTAAAATTATTAATAGTAGCTTGTTCCTTAGTTTCACAATGTTGTCACTGACCATTGTTGAGAAAATAATTACGTTCGATTCAATCCTCTGAATCCTCTAAGAATTTAAACAAAAACACAAACATCTCCAATGAATTTCCAATCCTGAGTAAATTGCTCCAAAGACTGATCACTTTCTCAACAATTTACGGTGCCCAGAAATTGGTCAAATTATGGTTGCACAAAAAATATTAAAATTTTCTACCACCAACCAAAGTCGAAGCTTCAATGACAATAATTATAATAAAAGTATCCTTGAATAAATCATAGTATAAATAAGAATAACTAGAAATAACCATAATGCCACCACAGTGTCACTCATGTTTCCACTGCCTGTTGGTTCCCAATTAGAAAAGTGCACACTGAATAATGCCGTGGGAGAATCCCCGGTTAAGTTCACACTCGTACAACCGTCGCAATCACCCATAATCTTCCACCCCGATGATGTTACGCGGATGCAACATTACAGGTGCCGGGTTCACGGAATAACTTAAACGCTCACTGCCGCATTCGGTCGGCTTTTTTCATCTACTCTTACAAAAAGATAATTTATTTCCTAACAAATGGAACCAATTTATCTGTACAATAATGCTAATAGTTATGTTTTATTGAATATTTAGTTCCATGGGGGATATTTATCAGAACAAGGGGGGCCGACCGAGGAGACGAGCTCGAGGGCAACAAGTGAACATGAGTGAGACATTGCACATTTGGCTACCTTAACGCCTTATGAAGTGACGGGAGAACATGAGCCGGCTTAGTAGAGACCGCAGCCACGGAGGTTGTTGGCGATGATGACGTCCGTGACGGCGTCGAACACAAACTGGATGTTGTTGGTGTCAGTGGCGCACGTCATGTGGCAGTAGATCTCCTTGGTGGTGGACTTGTTCTTGGCCTCGAACTGCGCCTGAATGTAGGCGGCGGCCTCTCCGTATTCCTGCGCCCCCGAGTACTCCGGGAAGCAGATGGTCAGCGGACTCTTGCGGATCTTCTCCTCAAACAGATCCTTCTTGTTCAAAAACAGGATGATCGATGTGTCCGTGAACCATTTATTGTTACAGATTGAATCAAACAGTTTTAAACTCTCCTGCATTCGATTCTGTAATAGAAAAAGTAAACATTCATTGGAATTCAGATAAACTAAAATAAGTAACATTACTTATCAAAAAATACTAAAATATTATACATACGACATGTCATTATATTACTGAGACCCACAACTACAACTTCTTGATCGTACCCAATTTATAACCAAATGACTTGATGTTTAAGCTACGTTTTCACCTCATCTATTCTATGATCTACGAGTATTTCACGA
Organism: Halesus radiatus; assembly: GCA_022606495.2. Lineage (NCBI taxonomy): Eukaryota > Metazoa > Arthropoda > Insecta > Trichoptera > Limnephilidae > Halesus > Halesus radiatus. Next base: position 154,456 of record JAHDVE020011472.1, on the reverse strand, counting down.
ATTTCATGAAAGTATTTTATGAAATAGATCAGTGTGAGCAAGCTTATCTATGCAATAGAATGCCCGATAGAATAGAAGCCCAATGTTGAATCGGCTCCAACTTTCGTTCTATTCTATTTAAAATAGACCATAGAATAGAACCGTATGAATGGCAGTTGTAAAGCTAACGTCGCCCTCTGCGCTACAATAATGTCAATAGTTATGTCTAATAAAAAGACAGATTTATCTTTCAAAGATTTGCTGTGTCACTTTGAGCTCTGCAAACACAAATGAATTGAAATAGAATAGAAAAAATGAATACACTGCAATTCCTAGAAAGGTTCATTCTATGAGATAGACCATAGAATAGATGAAGTGGGAACCCAGTATTAGGAAGAAAAGCAGTTTTCAATTCCTATAACATCATGCTCAAGGAATTGGACCAATGTTTTTTAAAGCAATCAAATTGTTATTCTTTCACAATCCGTACAATTGACAGCAAAATTGCATATTAAACCTTGAAATACAAGAACAACACTTGAAGAAGAATTACACCAAATACTCTTAAATGACAATACCTCCAGCTCTTGACATTTGATGGCAACATGCTACACTAGCGCCCTCTAGCGGCCTGAGATGTAAGAATTGTTTTTTTCATGCATTTTAATAGATTTTCTGTGAAATATATTCTTAATAAATTATAGAAATCGATAATTCAAAAAAATAAATATTAGGTGACCTACTCATATTTTGCTCATGAATATATATTTTTTTAAAAGAGGCTACGTTGATTGTATTAAAATTAAAAGCCTCGTTGCTCGAGCACTGTCTAAATATTTACAAATAAAATAAAATATTCAATTTATAACAATTTTATTTATTGGTTTCTATGTAACGGTTGTACATGTATGTGACTTTACTAATAATTTTTAAGTATAAAGCATATTATATAGAAAGTATGTAAGTATAATGCATATTATTATAACAAAAGTATACAGTCACAGTATTCACAGTCCTCCTCACTTAAGTTTCCTGTTCTGAGGCGGCCTGCACTTTTTTTACTAAATATCCATTTGTCTTTAATTGCCTTTAATTGCAATACAGTCGGAAGCCCGGACCGCTAGAGGCGGTGTAGCATGTTGCCAGTATTTTGACATCTATGATATTTAGACAGTGCGCAAGCAGCGAGGCTTTAAATGTTAATACAATCCTAGTAGCCTCTTTTAAAAAAATATATATACATGAGCAAAAACTGAGTAAAATCATATGTAGATCAAATAATATTTATTGTTAGAATTTTCAATTTCTTTAATTTATTAAAAATACATTTACAGAAAATCTTTTAAAATTTTCAGCAAAACCCTACTACGCCAACTGGCGCCGCTGGGGGCACTAGTGTAGCACGTTGTCATCTGAATGTGTGGTAGATGTCAGAAGCTGACGTGTATTATTATATTTCTACAGTATTTGATTACAGTGAGCAAAAATGATGAAATATTTAAAAGGATCTGCATCGAAGCTAATACACAAAGTAGAGGTGATCCCAGAAGAATAATAGAAGAATACTGACCGTTGTCTCATCTTCGTGTAGGACCTGATCGTACTCCGACATGGCCACACAAAAGATGATTGCCGTGACATCCTCGAAGCAGTGGATCCACTTCTTTCTCTCAGATCTCTGCCCTCCCACATCAAACAATCTGAAAGTCAAGAAAAAAATTATCAGAATATTTATCACAGTGGAAATCATTCAACATGAAACCGGGAGAACAGAAATGTTTTATTGTGTTAAAAAAAAAAAAAGCATCCATGGGTTTAACACGTTCATTGCTAACTAAAATTCGTACATATTAATGCCATGCTGAGAACATTTGACTGAAAGGTCGAGCGAACTAAAGGAGTGTTTACATGAGCATAATATTGTATAGACATCATAATTTACTGTTTTATTACCAATGGAAAATACAACAGTGACAGTGCCTAGCGCTGAGGGTAGAAACGACTCAAAACCACATGGCTGCGTCTGTTTTAGACCGGAAATGGAACAGACGGCGCGACGCGCCTCGCGCGTTGCGCGCATGCCGGTCAAATTACTATCAACGCGTGACGCACGGTGTCAGCAATAAACGTGTTAATGTTACGGTAATCCAAAGAGTTGAGATAGAAAGTAAAAACAAGTTAACATTTTATAGACTACATAACACTACAAAAGGGTTTATGTATGGTATTACTAAACACAAAATTAACCAAACATAGAAATTTTATTCATAGGCATGTCACCTAATTAATGTGGTTTTACCATTTGAGTAAAGATTGCTTGGAATATGTCAATTTAATTTGTAATGGTATTAACCTTTTCACCACATTCTAAATGTACATAGAAAAACACTACCACTACTCTTTTTGAGTCATAAATTTTCTTTTAGTGTGAATGCATACTCCTATGGACAGAACAATAGGCGTGGATCATTCACGATATCTTTTCAAGTACCTAATGGATTTTTTAATTGACATTAAACAAAGACAATGTCATAAAACCAAGATTAAATAAATGCCAATGCCTAAGGTCGTTGTCCCAAATGACCTGTAGGCTAAAAAAGACTCGGTTGCACTGCAGCACTGATATCAGTCGACTAAAGTTAGTTTTATAGTAATTGATCTCTGTATATCAGTTATGAACTTACAAAATATCTGTTATAATTGAATAAGTGATGTTAATGTTAATGGTTACGAGATCAAAAGCATTTTTATTATGGCAAATAATTTATGATCAATTTGGTGAAATATCAAACAATTTTAGTAGGTACTATATTTTTATTTATTTATTATACTGGGTTTTCACAAATTGTTCACACGTGGGTGAAAACAAACTAATATTATTATAAAAACTCAAATAACAACAAAAGAAATACAAAATATATCCGAAGCAAATCTTCAAAATGCTCTTCATATTTATTTATTTATTTTATTATAGAAACAAAACAGTATATTTGTTATAGTGAAAAACAATTTCCAGAAAATAAAATTACAAAGTTGGTATGTTTCCTTGTAATGTCTGATTTATACATGTATTTACCGGGAGACATGTGCAGTGTATAAGTGTGTGTGTATGTGTTTGTAGGTGTGAGAAGTGGTGATCTATATATCATATTATAGAAGAGAGCAGTATATATAATTGCCAAGATACTCCTTTTAAATGTGGCCAGTAATCCGAAAAAATATCAATGTTAGAGTTGTTTAGGTTAATATTACTGAACGAATGAAGAGCACGGTTAATTGGTGAATTTGCAGCTGCATTTGTTTTGTAACTGCGTGTGGAATAGTGCTGTATGGCGGGTATGTCTCAAAAGTATGATGAAATTGATTAGGGACAGAACCTCGGTACAGTCGATATTCTCTTTCTCTTTTTCTTTTTTTAAAGAAACAGAAATATTCCCTGGTTACGAATAACCTGACAATATTTGAAAATCTCCTACTACCATCACAGTAAGCGGAAGATGTTGCTTGTGTCGTAATGGGGGACTTAGCCAGCCGAGGAATTGAACTCACGACACCTGGGTGAGACCCAAACGCGATGCAAACTCAGCCACTGACCGATATTATTATTTAGAATTCTGCAAAAATGTCAAATCAGCTACTGTTCGCCTTTGTTGCAAAGACTTAAAGGTACATCGAAAGTTATTGTTGAATTTGTAGGTGAGATATTTTATAATTTATTTTTAATGCATTCTGTACTATCAATGTACACTTTATGTTGAGGATTCCAAATTGGTGAAGCATATTCCAGTGGACTTCTTACCAGTAAAAAATATAACATTTTGATTGTTCGCTAGTAATATACATTGTTAGCTTTCTTTTTTGAGTGTATGGCGATGATAAGTATAAAATCACATAACATTTGATCAGGATTAGAATGTTCTTTCATGCGCTAATCGAATTTTTAATTATATTTCCCACTTTACACATAATGTGAGCTTTTTTATAGCAATTTAAGGCATTACTTTTAGATAAGAAATTGTTGAAGCTAGGTATTGTGATAGATACAAAAGAAATTTAATAGGCCTCGTTCATGAATACATATACTTTTGTATTCAGGCCAAGTTAACCTATGGGATGCCAATGTGCGCTATGGAGCAGCCACAATACTCCGTCGGGCATCAACACACACTATGGACCCGTTTCGGAATGTTCAAGTTCTCAAGGGATTTTGAGTCTTCAATATGACTGTACAATACTCAAAATGAATAACGGGAGATGGGGGGGGGGTGGGGTTGTGTGTAACCATCCAAAATTAGTATTAATTTATCAATTTCAAAACATGATTATCTTAAGGTCAAACCAGAATTAGACCTTCTAACAATTATTATAAAATAAAATTTGAATGAATTAATATATATTGATACTAAATAACTTAGTTAATTGAGTAAAGGATTGTATTCAATAAAGTCACAAATTTTATGATCAAACATGCGTGGCAGCCGTTGGGTAAATTTACATGTCAGTAAAATACTTGAAACGGGTTTTGGAAAAATAATGAAATCGACATTTCGACATTAAGGTTCTTGACTCTTCCGTGATGTCACGTTTTATTGAAATGACATTGATTGATCATATATAATCTACATTTGGCAGGTGGGAAGATATGTGTAGGAGATTTAAGAATTTTCATTATACTTTCGGAGTTTTAGTCTCTGCTGGGGATTCAGGCACTTTGGCAAACGGGAACCTGGCTACTGGGGTATCCGGGAATGAGGCTAAAGTTTGGGTATGTTTATCTTATATTTGGGTAAAAGTATTCGTGAATTAGGAAATTGACTCGGCATATTGCAGTAATACGATTTTTTCGAAATCAGAATATAATTTATGCGTTTGAGCATTTATGAATGGTAAGGTAAGATCCGTGGTTCTGTGCCCTGGGGCTGAGGGTTCGAAACCTAGGAAAGTGGAATTGAAAATTTTATTAAAGTTATATGGGTTTTTAATAACTACAAACAATTTAAATTAATTAAAAATGTTTGCGTTTCATTCCAAAGTGGAAGATACCTTAACAATCGATCTGGTGAACAGTCATAATTTAGAATGGAAGCATTGCTCGAAATTACTTTAACCATATTCAGAAAACAAATCTGAATAACTGGTTCTTCCTAACTCTTCTTTATCCCCTCCGCATTTCCTTCCGCCTCACAGCATTTCCAAAATGTTGTTGCCATAGCCCCACTGAATGAACTAAACTCAGGTCATGGGCCTCGTGTGGTATTTTTTTATTTTTAAATCTGAGTAATTTGATCGCATGGATACTTTGAAATAATATTAGTTAGATTTTTTTATAACGCTCAGTTTTAGTGAGAATCGACAACTATAAATTTCCATAAAAAATTTGATAATTTTACACATATTTTTTTAATTAACATTAAGCTTTATTAAAAATAAAATTAAAATGTGATTTTCTGAATAAATGAGTTCTAAGTGAATGAATTTGTGGAGATTTCTTAGTAATAATGTTCTGTTATCAAACCGTGAATCAAACTGAAGACGAGCACTATTTGCAGAAAACAAATATTATGTAACCGAAACCGCTAAACAAATACGACAAGGAAATAATATGTTGGGCACAATTCATAGAAATTTCTTTTACTGCATTTTTCCTAACTGCTTTTGAAGACACTGGTAGAAATATAACTGAACATACAATCGGTCACATTTACAGGCTTCTGTGAGTTTTACCTGATATTTGTTGATAAACATAAAAACAATACACTCATTTTGTATCGCGACGCCTTCCAATTAGCAAATATTTACAGATTCAAGCCATTCAAAGCCAGTCCGAAAACGTAAACAAGTACAGCGAAAAAATAATTTAACCCTAGAAGACTAATCTCAGTCGTTTCGAACACTGCGTGTATTTTATACTGTATTTCTCTAACGAATGTGAAGATCACGCTATATCTATATAAGAGACGCTTGTTATTCCAGTCCTAGGTGAACACAAGGTATACGAGTAGATGGGTCAATTGTACCAAAGATAAATAATGTTTATGTTTTTTAAGAGAATGAACCATTTTAGTTAGTTATAGAGAAAGAGAATTTTTTTTTTCTATTTTATTTTCGGTAACTTTCTTGAAATTTATCTCACCGCTAATTTTGATCTTGAAAAGTTATAGCCGGTTGACATTTATTTTTTTAAATACTATAAAACTGTAAAACTACAAACATGTTTATATTTTTTAACCTTTACATAAAGTTGTTCAATAAAATAACATACACATTTAAACCTTCGTAAAAAAAAAAAAGGAAAAGCATTTCGTGAGACTCGATAGTAGTGTTAGTCAAATAGACAAATGATTAGTCTTTACGAATAAAAAATTTGATTATTCTTCCAGGGTTAAAGAAAACGAAAGCGTAACTTATTGCTTATACGAATTAGAAAAAAAACTAATCACAATTATAACAACTTACATTCAATTTCAGAAAAAAACAAGTTTCCAATGAAAAAATTCACCAAAATATACTGGATGTACTTACAAAAAACATTTTACAAGCATGCAAAAAATATTAGAGTAGATATTTATAATGTCATCATAATCAAGAACTTCAGAAAATCAGAATAAGTGAAAATTTAATATTCGGATCCCCATTGAAATCAAACATAACCATTTAAGATTAAACGAAAAGTGATAAGTTCTCACAGATGGCGCTAATTCAAATATTTTAGAAAAAAAAACATCTGCACTTAATGCTTTCAAATATTGAGATGAATCGTTTGTCGGTAGGTGTACATACGAAATACGAAATGTAATAAATTGTTATTGTAAGTTTAAAGCTCAAATTCTTCAAGAAACTTATAGAACTAACATATACAATATTTTTATAAGTTTCTTGAGGACTCGAGCTTTAAATCTCCAGTCACAGTTTATTCCATTTCATGTTCCGTGTGTATACCCGCCAACAAACAATATTTCAATATTTAAAAGCATTACGTGCTAAAAGGGTTTTATTTTAATTTTTCTTATAAAGTATTTCAATTAGAGCCACCTGTGAGCGCGTATTACGTACCGTTTAGGCTTAACTTGCATTTAGCTCGACAAAATGGCAATTAATTTGAAAATAATTGCTTAAAAATATAAATTTTTATTCAAAATTTATCATTTTGAATAAGAATTTGGTATTGATTTTACTAATAAGATTGTTAAAAAAACATATGATACTAAATAATAACAATCTGATAGGTAACAAAAGAAAATATATTCCGTCCAAAGGTGCCCAATTAATTTCATCAATGAGAAGACAATTTAATATGATCTCCTTTGAAGTTTACCTTAATTTATTTGTAGCTAGTTTCTCATTCTATCAAAAATAACATTCGATATTCCATCTTATATGTTCGTATTTGAGCGCGAATACACAACAGACTTGTACAGTCAACATCTTTGCCAGACAATAGTTCGAAAACCGGCCGCCAGCCGGTGCATGTTTCACCTTGTGGGAATAGCCGGCCAGTTGCCGCCTGGCAAAACCGGTGCGTCTGTCTTCAGCCTAAGATGGCACATTGCCGGAATAAAATATTTAAAGTCAACTCCAATCTTGTAATCATTCCATAGCGTCAAGCGGTAATGCTGTCCTTGTTCTATAAGTATTTAAATGGAAAGTGCTCTGAGGAACCGGCGTCATTGCTCCCTTCGGCATCGATGCATAGTCGGGAAACATGCCAAACGCACGCCTGACATTTATATACGGTCGACATTTGTTACGTGAGAACAGGTCGTTTCTACGAATCGTTCTTGACAGTGGAACGATTTTATGGCCTCGGTGTTTCCTCCCTCCTACAACACGGGTCACTTCAAGATTCATGTTCACTCCTTCTCCTCAAAAGACACTCCACACAGCATCCGCAAAGATGACATAGGCCCCGGGGAAAATTATTTTCCTCGGGGCCTCCTGTAATATATACCAGCTGTAACGTAAAAAAATATATACAGGGTGTTTGTTATAGGTGCAGAGACGTACCACTTACTTTAACAAGTGATTCCTAACCGTATAATAAGAAGTATAATATAAGTAAAATAACACTTAAGATGTCTCAATAATAATGGGTTCTCGGAATTTGCCAACCACCTCTTAGAAACAGACCACACATTCAATAAAAATACAGGCACTAGTTTACTGCATAAAAATGGAATAGGCATTATACTAGATAAATTAGAAGCATTAGAAATAAGGAAAGTCAAAAACACTAATAGTAGACTCAGACACACCAACAAAGACAAAGAAGATTGGAAGAAAGGATCAGTACCCTCGGCCCCCGTCCTCACCCGCCGCCCAACTTCACATAACTCCTATCATTTGTATTATTGTCTTGCAATATATCGTAAGGAATAAATACAGTTAGCTTCATTTTTTTTCTTCAATTAAACATGTATGAAAACTTAGACCAAGCCGTATTTAATTTTGATAATCTAACTGCATCTCTTTATATGGTCTATAAATAATGTGTAATGATAGTGTCCAAAAAAAAATTATGTAATAGATTTAATATAGGAATAATGTAAGAATAGGAAGTAAGATTTGTACAGCGCCCTTGAGGTGATTTTTCACAAAAACGGCGCTATAAAAATCATCCGATTATTATTATTATTATTAATAATCAAATAAATTTCAATAAAAGTACAATTCTTAAAATATTCCCAATAAACAAAGTACACGCCCTTCCCGGTCCGGTACATGCCCCCCTCCCACCCTTGGCATTTCACTCGCCCGTTTTTATCCATCTATAACACGTGTGTGTATCTTAGTTCATAGTTTAGTAATATACTGCCCTGAAGAAGCTACAGTAGTGGGGAAACCCGGTCGGCAAAAGTATATAACAAATAAAAGTGATGTAAACAAATTTATTGTTTTATTTTTTAAATTATAAGTATAGTATTAAAAAAAGAAGCATACAAAAAGTAAAATCTAAAAAAAAAACTTTATTTAAAATTACCATTCTCATAATGTAAATGAAATTTTCGTCTCTGATGACATTTTTAGTATTTTTTTATTCCAAAAACCTTTTTTTTCACATATTCAGCGATTAGTCAGCCGAGTAACGGCCCAACGGCTCCTCCCTCTCTGTCAAATACTCACAGATTTTTCATGTTTTTAGGCTAAATCAAAAATGTCGCCGTAGACCTTAATTTCATTTACATTTTTTACTCCAAATAAAGTCAGGAATCACTGGTTAAATAAAGTAAGTCGGGTACGTCTCTTTTGTACATCTATTCCATATCGCCATCAGTCAAATGTTTTTTTTTTAATAATAAAATTCTCACACCCGGAAAGGATGTGTTTATTTACAAAATAAGTATTAAAAAACACCGACCATTAGCATCTGGCGGGGTTACGTATTTAGGAAGTTGTTTATCATATGCGCTGTTTCTCACGTACCATTTGCCAACTTCTACTTTCCTAATACGACTTTATACTTTAATAATTTATAAAGCTCGGAGACGTGGCCCGCCAACACAGCAGGATGATTGTGCTAAATGCCTATATGTATATGTGGCCTGACAACTGGGGTGTTAAATTTCTGCTAAAAAAATAACATTGCTGTCAATACACAATTCCCGCCGACCACGTTAAACCACGGTCAAGTGGGTTCACCTTCATTCCGACATGAACATCAAATTTTAGCATTACTTACGTTTTGGGTAAATTAAATATTATTATTATTAAATTACGGAGAATAGCAAATATTTAACAACAATAATTGGTTCGTGTTGTGAAACGTGAAGTCAAGAACAAGAATAAATTAAGTTAAAATTAAACAATATAATTTCGGAATGTGACGTGACGTGACGTACGTAACATTCTATTTCTAAAATTCAAAAATAAATAATTCTTATTTTCAGTAAATATAATGAATTTATGCCGTCGTTCTTAGAATGTAATAAATGGTCAACATAGTTGTCTTCCAAGCAGTTGATCGGGGTTCGATTCTCGGCCGTGGCAATATATACAGGTATATATGTATTTACATTTTCAATTTTTTTAAATTACTTATTTAAAAATACATATCTGGTAACTTTAAAATTAAACTTTTTTTTTAATTTGTAATTTTTTTTTTAAATTTATTTAAAATGTTATATCTCATGACTTTTCACGCAACTGCTCCAGTTACTATCTAATAAAAATCAAAATTTACGTAATACTAAACAAATGAAACGGAAGAAAATAATTTCATTATTATAATGAGTTTGTATTTTTAAAAAGGTCACAGGCGGCAGAAGTTGAATTTTTCCCGCCCGTGGCCTGATCTAAAATACAAATTCCGACCTTCCTACAAAACAAAAAAACGAAGGTAAGTGTAGATAACCTAGGCTCGGTGTCCAAAAGTTTTAAAATTATTGAAGAAGTCGTTCCCGCCTCGAGGGAATTTAATTAATTTAAAGTAATTTACATACCAAATTATTTGATCATTTAATCTACACGGGTTTCTTTCTCGAGGCACCCAGGATACGAAATTCAAGGAAATAATTTTATGACAGAGTGAATGATGACATCATCAGGTGAGGATCACCAGGTGTTACTTTCATCTATGAATTCTACTAGATAGATACATAAATATAACATATTTGTGTATGTGAGTACACTTGGATGACCGATTGAAGCCGTGATCGCTTCCTCTGATTATAAAGCACATCCACACAGCATCCCCATAATTGGGAAACCTCAGAGCAAGCCTCAGAAGAGCCGAATGTGTGGATTGTCATGTCTTCTTCAATGTTTGGATTGCCGTGTCTTGTGATATGACAGAATAGACGCACCCATGTAAATTAATATTTGCACTGTGTAGACGCAGACACTTAACACTTGATTTTGGCGTGCCCTTTGTGGTTGACGGTCAAATGAGTTAATTGCCTCACAAGCGGCACATTCATGGAAAACAATGATGAACAGCTAAATTCCAGTCCATGATGAGCAATGACCACAACCATCAGCGGGTAAGAATGATCCTGACAATGGATGGTGTAGGTTAGTTGATTGGTACTCACTTGAAATTAAGGTTTTTGAAAGAGAAGTGGACTTCGACGATACCGGTGGTCTTGACACGCGTCCTGAGGATATCCTGCTCCGTGGGCTGATAGTCCTTCGCTCCCAGTCGGTCTAGGTCGTCCAGGAAACTGGAAAAGAAAAAAAATAAACAGATAAGTATTGGAAAACAAGAAGCAAATACTGGAAAATTAACCGTTGGTTATCTCAGTTCGTTCGTTCAACAGTCTAGGTTAGATATAAAAATAGATTATATTCAACGTTGACCTTTGCCACATGCCTGTATTTTCTTCAGCGTTTCTCTATTTTAATTAAATGTGATTTTTTTGCCAATGGTGTCCTAGGTAATAAAATAAATAAATACAACCCCTTACTTATAAACACGGTGTAAATATTACGCGACGCGTAATGTTGGAATAGTAAAAAACGTGACTTATTACCACGTCGTAGGTACGGTTAAAGCGGGATTAAATTGGTCTGTCGGATTACCTATACCAACGCTGAACCGGCATATAAAAATATAATAAGTAAGACGGCAAAGGTTATTCAGGAAGGCTGGTTTTATACTCGGAAAGAAGAAACAAGCCACGAGTCGCTTCACCATTCATAGACAAGACCACACCACCCTTTAAATCAATCCATAAACATAAACGATCACGCACGGAAATAATCAGAACATAATATCTGGGTAAACATCCTGCAATCTCCAACCTATCGCAAGCGCCTCGCCTAGTCTTTAATGGATAAACCACCTTATCTCTCACCCATTGCGAGGATTTAGAGTACGAGTGTAAAGCATAAAACGAAGCTTGAATTGTATTCAGAGTTTCAGAGTGAAATAATACATCCCGTCCATGGCTGGCCACCTGTTCAGCCATCGCCCAAACCTCCCCCCTCCTACCCTCTGCTCTGACCCACATTGCTCGCAAATCGATACCTCCCCGCCGAATAAGGTCGGTGTTCTCCGCTCTGCTCTCTGCTCTCTTCTCTGCTCTCTACTGACTACTCTCTAAAGCCTAGCCTCAAGGAAAAACCAGACGAAGTCTTGCTCAGATGAATTACTTTATGTATTTACTGGTGACTATTTCTTAGATACAACGATAATAAAAACATTATACAACTTAGATACAACGATAATAAAAACGTTATACAACTTAGATACAACGATAATAAAAACGTTATACAACTTAGATACAACGATAATAAAAACGTTATACAACTTAGATACAACGATAATAAAAAAGATTTACAACTTAGATACAACGATAATAAAAACGGTATACAACTTAGACACAACATTAATAAAAACGGTATACAACTTAGATACAACGATAACGATAACGGTATACAACTTAGATACAACGATAATAAAAACGATATGCGACTTAGATACAGCGTAAAGAATTATTTAAAAATGTACGAAATATACACGCAGGGATTGGTAAAAAATACGAAGTTATTATGTTGAAAACTCGCAACATTGGCTGTTGTCTGTAATCAAACAGGCTTAAAAAGGGAGTTTTTTTCTAGCCATTAGCGTCTCACACACGTACGTTTCCTCCTGCGTTTCTCGATCTTCGCTCCAAAGCGCCCGCCGATCTGCCCGCCGATACGCCAGAGCAGCCTGGCGGCCGAAACGTTGAGTTAATTTGGGTAAAAAAAGTCACCACACTTCCGAGGACGCGCCGATCCGTTGATCGACTGATCTCCGCGTGGAAGTGTACGTGTAAAGGGATTTCTCAGAGATAGGAGAAAAGTTTGGCCTGATGCGTGATACGTCGTACGGTTTAAAAGTTTTGCTACAGTTTTGACCATAGATAGTGTAGGATAGACATCGTAATGACCATTTACCAATAATAATAACATCATGTCATAATTACCCAGAAGATTATAAATTACTTACGTATGAACAATGCAAATTTAGATAGTTTACTTGCAATGTTTCGTTAAAAATTGACTAATACTGATTTTAATGTTTCTATTCTTTGCTTTTGATTTTCCATAAGCAGTCGGTGAAAATCCATAAACAACAAAAATACGGCGGACGTATTAGAACAAAGTGTGGTGTGATCTTGAGTCAGAAGCGTACGTGTAATGTCCACTAATGACAGTCTCTAAAATGTGTTGCCAGCGGTTGCCGGGGCAACAACAGCGAGGTTTTTAGACGCTGGAAGCTTTTTACCCGCAATCTAAACAAGATGTAAGGTATTGCGCTTTACGAGCAATCGTATTTATGCAAGGATTATTGTTCAATTATACCTTCAAACTGCTGATAAAAGCAAGAAGCAAGTGTCGACCTTTTAAGAAACATTGGGGTGGAGTTCTATGCACCAGAGATGCATTTATAATGGTGCATTACTCACTCGCCTGGTGGGTCAAAAAACCCGATAAGCAGAGCAACGGTTCAAGAGCGGGGTTCGATGGAAAGTATAATACGTGAGAAGTGCGAAGGTCTCCCAAGTTTAAGGATACGGACCGTTAAAGCTACACTTTTACTCGTACGTAAGTAGGTACCCTATTTCTAGTCATGCCTTCACTATTAGAATATGTTAATTTCTGTTAAAACCTTCATACATAATTCATCCATTCATTATTACTCTACACTAAATTAAAAAAAAAATGCATATCATACTTTAAACTTTTATACTTTAAATTTTTACATCTCACATGTAATTCATTATTACTATACAATAAATTTTAAAAAATGCATCATACTTTAAAAACAAAAACATAAAAAATAACCGAAAATTTTTGTTCTTTTTTTTTATAATTTTCCTTTATGGATTCTTTTATATTCTTTCATGTATGTGAATATTAACATGAACTAAACTTATCAATTTGACTGTCCTAAAACGGGATTTGTTCCAAGTTGGTCAGTCAAAACCTTCATAAATATTTTTGTAAAATAATGTGTTTCAAATAAATATTATTATTATTATGTTAAAACACGGAGCAAACGTACTTGGAATTTCGTAGATTTGAAGAACGGAAAACAACAAAATTAATAAAATACATAAAATTAATTAAGTAAGTGTCATTTTTGTAGGATATGGCCAATGACTTGGTAGAATTATTTAACACAATAACTTTATTAAATATTATTGTGGAATATCCTGTGACCTCTGCGGGTTGAACCCGCGTGCAAAAATTATAGCTTGTTATGTTTGCATTCGCAAATTGAATATTGCGAATTGCCAACAACCGGAACAGGTTGTTCACTGCTAGCTGTGCATTAAAATATCAGTATAATATGTTGGTTTCCGAAATACATTAAAGTTAATTTTATTGTTTACAGTTTACATAAGGACGACAAAAACAATCATGCATTATCAACTTTGTATTTCTATTGGAAAATTAAATAAATTGTCTGTTTGCATTTGTCAATAAATAATTGAATAGATTCCTAAATAGAGCTTGAATATGTGATCTGATAAATTAATTAATTCTATTATTTATATATTTATTTTTTATGCGAGAACCGCACAAGAGTCCCAGCTGCTCCCAACCGTCTGGAGCCAATAAGACTATGGCATCCATGTGGTACGGTATGGTGTGAAGCTAAAGGTATTGAGGAGAACGTTATATTATCTCAGAAATAAGTTTCAAGTCGTTACCGTTTTGAACACAGCCATCAAAACGCATATTTAATATTAACTGATAAGGATTTATAGAGCTAACGCATAAACACGCGGCCGGAAAAGTTTTACGAATAATTCACTATCAATCCCCCCTCGTAGGAAAACATACTATGTTTTCCATGAACGATATATTATCCTCAGATTCCGACGTCTGTTGACGAGTGTCGAATAAATTCCCCCAACATTCCAAATGAAATACAAAGTGTATGTGACGCGAACGTGAAACGTCGCATAAAAAAAAGAGAAGGAATACAACGTTTATTCGGAAGGATAAATTCTCCAGAGACTAAACTATGAGAAAGTTTAGCTATTTGGCAAACTTGACGCGCGACGTCACGTAAGTATGAAGAATAGCTTGTGCCGTACTTCGCTACCGATGTTATGCTGTAAAACAGGGAAAGTATTTCAGTGTTACTTAGAACCGAGCATATCTTGGGAGTGAAGACGGATACCGGTATGACAAAATGAATGAGGGTTTCCAGGAAAAATAGAGAACACAATATTTAAATGAATTTCAACGTAGGAAAAAAGTGCACCGACCAAGTGTATACATTTTCTTAATCCAGGGAGAATGTGAGCGATTGCAATAAAGTAGGAGCGGAGATTGAAAACCGAATGCACCCGCCGCATAGAATGGAGTAAAATAATGGACACTGACTCAAAAACAGTAAAAGCGTTTAACTATTCGTTTAAAATATAATCTTTAGGATGATCCGAGGCTCGAGATAAGCTGTTTTATTTATTATTAGATTCTTCCGCGCCGGTTTAGCGAGGCCGTTTTACCCATATCTACGCCGCAGCCGTGGTGATAAGTTTTCACTATTCTGACCTTAGGCGCCGTGTAATATTTACACTGCGATTAAGGCCAGCCACGCACTAGGGCGCCAGGCTGCGGCGGGCAATAGATCGTCAAATTTGTATGAAAATGTATTCAAGCGAACGTACTAGGCAGTCGGATATCGTTGGCTGTGGGAGACGTATGGAAATGCATGTGGCTGCTGGGCTGGCTGCGCACTAGGCAGTATGTAAGAGAGGTATACTAAAGGTAGGGGGTTACGTATCTTAGGAGTAACATGAATATAATGGGGGCAAAACGAAATACATCTCTTGATCCATCAACCCCTCATAACCAGTAACATGGGAGCCAGTCGACTACCATGAATTGGTTATAATGTGCCCAGTAGGGGATGACACGATGACAGAGCCGACACGGTGTACAGAGCCAAGCCATCTGGTACGAAGGCCGAGATAGTGGGGAGCAAAAAGCATTGGAACGTTGGAAGTGGAATGGCGTCATAAAGGAGGCCAGGAACTAAATTATATTTTAAAGGGACTCTAAAATACACAGTAGTCTGCTAACGCAATAAATACTATGAGTGATTTATCTATAAATTATACGCGAGTTGTTAAGAAAACGTACAAGCATGCTTAGAGTGTAAGCTTTTAACTAGCTAGGATTAGAACCCGCGACCTCTGGGTCCAGAAGCAAGGACACGTCCTGCCTTGGCGGTCATTCGCATTGGAATAATAGCAATATTTGGTTTTTTTGGCACGGTTTGTTTAATGAAATTGAAATAATTTACAGATAACTAAGCATAATTATTCAATGATGTCTTTACATAAATATTTTTCTT
The DNA here is from genome assembly GCA_022606495.2 of Halesus radiatus. Taxonomy (NCBI): domain Eukaryota; kingdom Metazoa; phylum Arthropoda; class Insecta; order Trichoptera; family Limnephilidae; genus Halesus; species Halesus radiatus. The sequence goes on along the minus strand of JAHDVE020011472.1, from coordinate 138,180 downwards.
AATTTCCGGAAGATCACCCATGAAAACATCTAAAATAACAAACAGGTGCGATAAATTGTATTAATAAATTAAGGAAATAATAAATTTTGTGAAAATACTCATCAACATATATGTGATTGGTAACCTCTACAAGTGGCTTCATCTGCCTAGATAGTTTTTTTATAAACCCGGTTGACAATATGACCTAGAGTAATAAAAAAAACATTTTCGTGAAGAGCAGAGGTCACTAACCTTTGACTTGGCTTATTGATTTTGGTGACTAAGCAAAAAGATTTCCTGTTGAATTGAACTTGTTTGTAAAAACTGTTTTTTTTTTATAGGCGGCATCCTAAATAAAGAAAGACAAACACGGCCTTTTCAAGTTTGAATTACAAAGAGATGTAAAATCATTTAAATTTTTTTTCATCTAAACCTAACTAACCTAAATATAATAATAACCTAACTAACCATGACGCCATAGGCAGACGATGGAACGCCATACATTTCTCTTTTGTCGTAAACGTAACCATTGTCTAGCAGTATCGTAGTTATTTAGGAGGTTTAATGTTTGCGTGTTGGGTAGAAACGTGTTATGGGGTAGGTTTGTGGGAGGGGTGGGTGGAGTGGGTGGTGTGGGTATGAAGGGCGGGGGGTAGGGCGGGGGCAACAGGTAAACCGAGGCTTAAAGGGGTAGAAAGAGCCTGGAAACGCGAACGAACATCGCAGTGGGCGGTAATGCGCTATACAAATGGTACCATATAGCTTGACATACTTATGTTTGTATTGGGCCAAAGGAGGAACTAACGGAAGTATTTACAATTCTCAAATACGCTGTAATCAGCTGGGGATTGCATATAAAACAAATCTACTCCCTGTTGAAATTGTGCAACGTCTAATAGTAAAAAGGGGATTATCCAACAAACCTTATTTTTGAAGAATTTGAAGTATCAAAATTTAACGGAAAAACATAATTGTAATTCAAATAATAAAAGAAATCAAAATCAGTTTTTTAACTGAATGTTGCACACGACAAAAACACGTATTCCCGTATCACATAAATGTACCCTCATTTGCGAAACATTAATTTTACATATATTTTAGTGTTTATTTTTTTTTTACAAATAAGTAGATATAAAAATATTAAACATATTAATAATACATATAGCTGTTCCTCACCATAAAGAAACAAGGTTCCTGTGCTTGGTCTACCTAGGGGGAAAATGCTTCAACAGCCTGGCGGAAAATTTCAGAACAATAAATTGAAGACGATAAATGCCTAGTAAAAGCAATTAAAGTAAATGTAAAAAAAGTATATATATAACTGCACAAACTACATTCAAAACAAATTAGTTTTCTACCAAAACGATTAAATTATCTTCTGAAGATATATAAAAAGTTAACATTTTCATAAAAACCTAATTATAAATTCAAAATATACTAATCATCATGATGCTCACCCCTCTTCTAAACACAAGCGTTCGCTTCCATAGAAGATGAACATAATTGTTTTTTACCATTATTTTGAATTAATAAATAATCCCTCCCCCTTAACGATTTAAACACTTCAAATGTGCGTCGAACTATCGCTTTAATCGTAAGAAATGTTCAATGTATGTCCAAAAATTAAAGACAAACACGATTTTAACTGAGAAATTATAAATTTTATTTTATTTTTATTTATTAGCGACTATATAAATAAACAAGTGAAATACAAAACATGATGTAAGTATAAGAATGTTTACAGAATAAAGTGTATACGAGTATATTAGTTATCTACTATTTCCTCACTAGGGGTCCTGTGCTGAGGCGAACCAGAGTTATTTACTTTGATGTTATATATTTAATTAATTAATGCTTACTTTATTACCGCCATAGTATCATAATCCTAATATCATGTCATCAAGTTTGGTGGTCGTAAGATTCGCAGATAAGTATTTATTATAATTAAGGAAATTTTAAAAAGATCATACTATTACTTTAATTCTACTGTCAGGTATCGCCCCCGGAGCCAATGACCCGATTGCCCCACCCTGTGTAGTTTTCCATAATAACCATGTTATAAAGTGGTAATAATGATTATGACATACATTGGAACGTGTATGAGTCATATTGTGTCAATATGGAGCACGCCGCAAGGATGTGGTTCAGGAAAACTGTTCATTTCAGAGTGAATTGAAATTCGACACATTCCAAGAATTTCAACAAGGATTGAGGATCTCAATCATCTAAATAGCTTCGTTCAGACAGTCCGCACAACGCACAAACGCATTTTTCAAATGAACATATAATGTACGCCTAAATTAGTTTGTCTGAAAGTGAATTAAAAGTTTTTTTTTTCAAGTTCAGAATTTTTTTAGTTAATATTTCTTTAGGGAGTTCGTTAAAGCATTTTATGGCTGAGTGTGTGTAATGGTGTTGAGCTGTGTAGTATTAAGTTTAGGGATTATTATATGTCCTGTGATTCTCGGCGTGGTGCTCAATAACTCCAATTTTAGGTTTTCTTTGTGAATTTGAAGTAATTAATTTTTTGGTAGATTCCATTTAAATCTAAAACTTTAAATTCGTTTAGTAATTCACGAATTGAATAATTACCAAAACTAAATGGTCAAATATGCATTATGCGGTAGGATAATTTGTATAGCGCCGTTGTTCACCAAAAATCACCTCAATAGCGAAATGTATGTGATCCGATGTATAATCGGGGCTAGTTGTTATATTTTTTGCGCTGCAATCTGACTCAGGCTGTGCGTAAAAATAAAATGCGGAGCTAAAACAGGCGCAATAGCTATCGACAAGCGGTGAGTACTATCAACTAACATTTTGAAAGACAAAAACATGTGACAAGATATATTTTTATTGTGAGGTTAAAGAAACAAACGATGGGTGATTTGATAATTATTATTTCATAGATACCTATTATTTATTTCCGGTATTATGAGTACCTAATGAGAAGCGAATTGTGTCAGTAATATTATTAGTCTTCTTTGGACTATTTTCAATGGGACTAAGTTTGTTTTATACGCTCCCCTCCACAGCCTATTATTCCATATTGTAGAATTGATTGTGCTAATGAATAGTAAACCTTCGGTAGGATAGATTTTTGTAAAAGATCTCTTAGTTTGGGGAATATGTAGTAGAGTTTACGTATTTATTTAAAATTTTGCGCAACGCGTTGTCCATTTAATGTGTTAGATCTATTGTTATGCTCAAATATTTTATATGATTCTTTTTTGTCAGTGTAGAGGAGCATGGAGGTGAATTGCAGTTATCAGGATAATTTTTAGAAGAGCTATGTATAATAAATTTGGAATTTGTTGTAGGAAAATTTTTGTCCGATAGTGTAAATGTCATGAAGTAAGTTTTGTCCGAGTTTAAGGACAGGTAATTTTCATCCAACCATTTTTCCGATGGTTTATTTCTACATTAGTACTTCGACAGGCTTCTTCCCATTTTTTTTTCTATGATTATGACTGTCTCCGCGAAAGAGACGATTTTTCCTATTTTCGGAACCGGTTCATTCAGACAAATAATAAATTATTGCTTGATACTTGTTCGCCCTAGTCTAGTGTATGCGTCGCAAGCCTCTGGAAGTCAGGACGAGAATAAAGGTGTTGTGAAAAAATCCGAACAACGCAATGAACTCCTAGCGTGGAAGACAATGTAAGTACATCAACTTGCTTAAAGAAAGATTTTATTCGAAATGTTTTTTAAAAGTAACCGCAGTTTATCAATTTTATTTTAAACTAGCGTTGTCTTACCAACAGTGTTAAAGCTCTATAACTCATGATGGAAATTGCGTTGTGAGCTGAAAATAGTTCTGAAGAGCTAGACATTCTAGACAGAAAAAGCAGAGCAAATTTCACGACACCAAAGCTCACGGATTGCGCGCTTTTAATGACACAAACAAACAAATTTTCTGCTTTAATGGTCGAGATACTAGATACCAGAATGTTGGTCAAATTTAATTTGGATTAATCGCGTTTATCAATTATCCGGGCTCGAGTGTCGGGTGACGGATAATCGGCGCGTCACTGTATTTCTCGTCGTCTGTCAGGGCAGCAGATAACGAGAGGGTGAGAGGAGAATCCATCCCTCGGTATTGATGCGGAGTGACGATATAGGTGTCCATCGTGACGTGGGAGAAAACGCTCTGGCTACCCTTGTCAAGAAAACAGACTTTTCTGGGAACCTTTGACCTACAATACATACACACAGCGCCATGGTACAGGCGTTAAAAATACGTTTTTAAATGACGAACCATCTTCAATAAGGACTGCTTGGATTCATTCGCGAATTTCAATAGAACCGACTACTCTTTAACCCCAGAAATAAAATACTAATAATGAATAGGATATTTTCTTTCTAAATCGACTGTGAAAAGACATAAAGAAGTGTTCCTCATTTTTTGGCATATTGTGCCTGCCACTACCACTCTGGAGCCCGAGTGCTTATCTCTTCACTCTATTGCGCGGTTGTTGCTTGAATTATGATTGGTTGTATAGTGGCTGCGTGTTCCCATTAACAGTTTATATTACCAAAACTTTCAAAATATAAATAGATTTTATCTTTCAGTTGATTTTTCACAAAAACAGCGCTATACGAACCATCCAATTATTATATTACCCTTTAACCCCAGAAACAGAATAATAAGAATTAATAGGAAATTTTCTTTTTAGAAACATGTTAATAACAATAAGAATACATTGTGAAACATAATAAATAGAGCTATATAAGTAATATAATAATATCTTTATTGTAATTAAATTTAACTATAACTAAAAGACACGTATAATATAATAATGTAAGTGTACAGTGGTTTATAAAGTAAAATAGAAAATAATATAATAAGAGTTATAGTTGAAGTTTCACATAACCCGCCTCACTAGGCTAGCCTGTGAGGCGGGTTATGTGAAACTTTAATTTTGTAATTTCTAATAGTTAATGAATATTAACTATTAGAAATTAGGTAGCATTGACGTATATAAATATGGCTTATACTTTTAATTGTTAATTTTTTTGGATTTGAACCTCCACTAAGTGTTGGTTAACAGAATTTGACGGATTCATCAAAATTTCAAAGTTAAAATTCAAGTTCTGTGAATGTTTTCATTCAAGTTCTATTATTATTCAAGCACTGTGAAACAACTGGCAATGATGAAATAATAACAGAACTTGGATAGAACATTCACAGAGCTTGAATATTAACTTTGATATTTTGATGAATCCATCAAATTCTGCGAAACAACCCGCCCCAAGTAAAAAAGATAGATATAAAAGTAGGTACCTGATCTGATGCTAAATCAAGTTTCAATGTATAATAATATTTTTATTATTTAACGTTCAAACCTTTCTAAGTAAATCTGTAAGGTTTTCTGATATAAGCGACATAAAAATATGATCGAATATCGTTTTGGGTATATTTTTATTATACTCTGACGAAAAGAAATAGGAAAAAACTATAAATTCTGTTTTTGTAGTCGGCCCATAAAGTGTACATTTTAAGGTTTGTCCGATAGTAGATAATGGCGTACGCATCAACTTATGAAAATGGGCTATAAACTAAAAACTAACAAAGAATTTCAATTTGTTCGCCGGTTTAGGGGTACGCTAAAGTAAATACAAGGCTATAAACAGCCAAGTTTAAATTAGATTATTTCTGGCAAACTAGAATCGTTCCCCGTAAAGGTCAACATCACCTATGAATACATTCATTTGAATGTAATAATTCAACGTGCTCTCCTGACCTAAGCGACGTAAATAATATTTCGGGCGAAGAAGTGTACCAGTACATTTCCGCAAATTTTGTATTTAAATATTGAAGCTCCGAAATTTGATTTATGAAAACCAAATAATAATATCATATTTGAGTAGGTTCCGAGGCTGGATCCAATAGAGACACATCCCTACGCGGTACCTACATGTCTACATGGTAACTGGGTAACTACGAGATAAAAAAAAAGTCCCAAGTAAGTGAACACTGCGGTCGGAAGCAAAACATCGCGTTCAAGGTCCCGCCCAGCGTGCTAACAGTTTATTTTGGGATTTTGAATACAGCGTAGGGCTCGGAGCACGGAGCGAAGGCACCGGCTCCGTCTTGTGACGCGCTGCTGGGCTTTCAGCTATCAGTGCTCACAATATCTCAGGCTGTATGGCCATATTCTACGAGGCGGTGGATTGGAAACGGGTTGGCTGGGGGGGAGGGAAGGACAGCGGGGGGAGGGCGTGGCCGTGACGTCACAGGATCAATAAGCGAGCGGCCGAGGGGGAACAGTGGCAGAGAAATACTACCGATTCGGAATACCTAGCCTACAGGGGGAGGTGAAACGCCGTACCTATATAGCGTATATAATAATATGAATCTACTACTAACTGACGCTCCACGCTGGTATACCGGCGCGGCGTGCCTCGACTCGGTTACAAAAACTGTTTGGAGAAGTTGGCCACCGTCTCGACCTAGGCTATTTTTCTTTATATTAACTAGGCAACTAATATGCCACATAATTCATAGCCCCGGGAGAAAAAACGCATTTTGTTTAGTTTTCTGAACATTGTGTTGAATGACGTCACATTTCAAGGACCGATTAATTTGTCAAATTAGGCAAAGAGCACTCTAGGCAGTGTTACTTGTAATTCCAGTATGTAAGGCATTTAGCACGGAAGAATGCGAAGTGCTTTGGAGATTATTTCACTTTCGAGGCGGGTCAATAAACGGGGACTAGTTTAAAACAACCTGTTTTTACCGAAACCAGTTGGTTCGGAATAACTTCTCTCAACACTGCGTTATTTCACGGGCATGATCAAACACACAACAAAACGTTTATCTAATTCTTGACAAGCATCTAAAGTATTCTACGTCTCTGATAAACAAATGAATAAGTTTAACTAAAATATGGCTAAGCTAATTCTTGTATTGTTTCGTAGCAAGCTCGGTAACAGAGGCGAGAACTTAGTAATGCAAATAGAAATGGGACTTGTCAGAAATAGAAGATGGTTTCATATAAAAAAATATAGCCAAACTACGCTACGCCGCAAGGGTCGCCTTTTGACCTTTGTGGAAACCTTTGCAAATGCTCTCAATGCTCAATTCTTAAAAGATATTTCATAACTTATGGTTAGTATGTTAAAAAAATAAAACAATGTTTTGAAAATTTAAAAAATAATAAAATCTATCAATTCTTGTGTCTTATCCTTCCATCGTCAGATTGTTAAAAATCACTAATTTAATTACCCACTTATAAAACAAAAACTACATTTAAGTAGAGACGATTTTATAGCACACATTTGTATAACCAGATTTTCGAGTGCAAACATAGAGTCCGAAGGTCCTTTACATAAATACAGCGAGTTTTAGGAATTCCTTGTCATTTGCGATAAAATTTTAGATGTCGTAAAAATAAATTGACAGTGATATAAAATGCACACTAAAACTTACGTAAAGCAGGATTATACTATCTTCGACTGGAATGCAAATAATAAAGCGAACTTATGGCGGATATTTGAAATACAAAAAAAAAAATATTATGAATTTCTGAGTCTTTTATACACGTGTAAAGTGACAGTATAGATTATTATTATTATATAAAATGACTGATATTTAAATCAACATATTTCCGGTGTGCTCCAAAACCGAGGAGGTCTTTAACCGTATTTATTAACGATTATTGTAATATTGTGTTATAATATCAAAATTGAATAGAATGAGGTATGTTTTATTAGTATCTAATATAGAATCGGACATGATATTGTATTGAGTCCGTATTCTATTAAATTTTAGAGACCTTTTCAAGTTGAAAGGGATGATTGGAAATTATAAATTTATGAAAGAGGGTTACGGTCTTTAGATATTGGCCGAGATACTTGACGGTGGCCGAGAACCCGATAGAAAAATAGAAAACAACCATTCAATTTATATAAATTTTAAGTAAACCTAAAAGGTTAATTGAGATAAAAGATAACAATGTATAATTATGGGTTGGAAAACAACACTCTCATCATAACATAATGAAAGTAGGTAGGTACATTTGTACCGATTAAGAATACAAAAAAAAAAAACAATGTGAAAGGGAGCTTTAAAGTTCATCGTTGATGTAATCTTAACCATTTATCATTTGTCATGTAGTGCTATTTTAATAATTTATAAGACGACCCGGATGCGAGAGTCCTCTGAGCGAGGCAGGCAGCAATGGCAGCAATGGCAGCAATGGCAGCAGGCAGCAGCCAGCCTCCGCCGCCAGTTGCCACCGGAGTATGTATTGTATCGACTTTGGCGCTACAAATAGTCCACGCATGCGCGCGGGGCGGCAAGGGCGGCAAGGACGAGGCTAAATGTGGCCATCATCCACACCTAATAAGGGACGAGGGAGATAAGGGACAGAGAGGATGTGCACATACATACGGAACTTTGACGATGAAAGCGGAAAGTGACAGCGGCGTGAAGCAGATGAAAATTGAATTTGAAAATATTGGAACTCCCGGGCTGAATAAGTAAATGTTTTTGTATCTCGAGTATAGAAAGATAGTGGCTTTTAAATATTATCATTGAGGAAAATAAGGGTAAAGGAAGAGTCGTGTAAAATAAGCACAACACTGTAGAAGACTATCAAAGAAAGATGATTTTAATGTGAAACAGGACTGTATCAACAGAATAACCAAATAAAGACAATCGTGTATGTCGACCAAAAATCTGGTATGGAAAATATAACATTAATATTTGACGCTTATACACTGAAATCGACACTCGACGGCCCCGATGATAAAAACCATATATATATATATAGATTTTGGTAAGATATATATAACATGGATACTGGACGATTATACACAGGTTAGCGTCACACTAAGTCAGCGTCACAATTTTTTTTAATTCAAATAACTAAGCATAGGACGTCCACGTGTCTGTCTACGTGCCTTGAGAGACATTAGAAGAAAAAAAAGGGAAAATTACATTGATTAAAACTGCCACTAAAAACACCTAATCATTTATGTTGTTGTCTTGTACTGGGGAGAAGTAAAAAAAGTTTATGACCTAGTTCAATTAATAAGCCTAAACGGAGAGCAAAACAAATACATTCGCCACAGCCGAGTCTTGTCGCTTTGCCAAACAAATAAGAACATTTTTTGAAGTGTGAAGTGACGCACTAGGTCGTGTTGAGAAATGTAACGAACGAAATTGGGGTGATTAATTTCAAGCAAAACGACCTTGGAAAATTGGATCATTTAAAAAGAATAGTAACTGGTTAACGGTAACTGTTTCCTTAGTGACCGAATCGAGTTACGCAAGATTCCATCCACATCCACATCCACATGGTGGGCGAAATAAATAGAATATTGTAATACCAACAAATTGCAAAGACTTTTGTTATTTGCGGGAATTACAAATTACTAGCTCAAGTACCCGGCGTTGCCCGGGGTTATGAGTGATTAGGAGTAAAGTTTTGTGGTTGTGATGTGTTACCCCTACCCCTACCCCTACCCTGTAATATTCTTCCTATTTTGAACGTCAAGTATGCGAAATTTCATCTATAAGTTGCCAAATAAAAGGGGAAAAGGGGTGGTTTTTCGAAATCTCATGTAGACGACAGTGACTTTCATCTTGTTTCGAAAGTCGAGTGTGCAAAATTTCATCAAGCTCTTAATAAAATTATAGATTTGTATAAAAAAAAACAAACACACACCGCCCGCCCGAGACATTCTTCTTTATATAATAGAAGATAGAAGAAGATAGTAGAAGATCGTGATTTTACGATTTGTTAATGTGATCATCGGATTGTTCATAAGCAAGTGAGTATGTAATATAGTATATATATAAAACAAATTATAATGATTTATACATGTATTTTGTCTCTAGGTATTGCATTATATAACTTATTTACGACTATCATGGTACGGACACTTAGCATGGTGGTGTAGAGAAGTCAAATAAAATACAAAATTTAAATAAAAAATGATAATTAATATAAATAAATAAATCATTCTGGTTGTAAAAGGTGTAAAATAACATTCGGAGTATATTGAGGAAAACGCCACAAGAAAGGTATTAAACCTAATAACACTTAATGCTATATAAATAAAACGTTCAACATTCCAGAGTTGTGAAGAAAGAAATTTGTTGTCGAACACGATGTGTCCAATAATAGTAGAAAAATAACGCTATTAATGTTTGCAGTAACGCATTCAACGACCTGTCGTTTTATCATGATAAGACTTGACTCGTGATATTATACAGAATGCTTCAGGGTGAATAGTTAATATTTAGGTTAGTTGACAAAACGTTTATATAATTCGCGACATCACATCACTTCTAGTGATGGTCATATTCGAAATATTTAAATAATCGAGTGTTTCGAAATAATCGGACAACCAATAGTTCATTCAAATTAATGCCAAAACGTTCACGCTAACACCAACTTGCGTCAATATAACCTGAGTTCTGGTAAGATGGTTGCGCGTACATTATCAAGCTACATCCATGTGTGCAGTTTTTTTTTCCACAATATTATGTGAAGAAGTAGAGTTCTAAAAACAGGTCTGCCCGGAATCCTGGAAGTTTATTATTACGCCACTGCATACCTAGCCATAAAGTTAAAGTCATAAATCATAAGTTAACGTGCATCAAGCTCAGTAAATATTTCATAACACGCGAATGATGTAGGAACACTGTACAAATACATACCGAATTCTGGCCCATGTGGTTACTACTTTCGACATTCACTTACTTTATGCATGTTACAAAATCATACCAGACTGTTCTGAAAACCAATTTGCGGCGGCTTAACTTCGCCGTTGCATACACCCCTTCATTTCATACTTATTTACTCTTATGATTTTATTATCGAACATATTTTCAATTTCATTTTAAGAAGGTTAACGAATACAATATACATATTTGTTTTGACTATATTTAGTAGAACTCCATAATCTTACATTTCGAAGCTACATAGATTTGTTGACATGGCTCACCGTTCTAGAGAAAGATGTAAAATATTTTTCGAATTGTAAAGATGAAGACGAAATAACTAGAGGGTTATTAAAATGGAAACAAATTTAATGGAAAATACACTGGCTAGAAGCTAGAAGTATTTCTCATAGCTGAAGTAAAATAATCTCTAATGCAAAGTTGGCATTCATTCAATAACTGCCATTTGGAAAATCGCATGCATCAACGGCATAATACATCATGAATTGTTTTATTTGCCAAGACATCGCAATACTGCAAACAAACTTCGATCAATAGATCCTGCATTACCTTATGTGAAATAATAGATTTTACCCACCATTATATTATTATGAGTAGCAGAGGCACGTTTGAAATGGGAATAAAAAAAATTAAAACACATCGGAAACAATGGCGTGCATTGCTCTATGACCAAGGGTAGGCTGCAATCTTTTCGACTGTAGTTAAATAACATTGAATATTTTGGTAGCTTTGAAAAATGCCGATTTTATTATTATCTTCTACTGATGGTTGTGGCTAGGTTGACAAATAAAAGTAAAAGTTGCTTATATATACATTATAATGTAATTCGTCTTCTTTTTTTATTAAATTCGAGCATTACACCGTCTTAAAAAACGTTCCGAGCCATGTTCTTAAGGTAGGCACAGTTTTTCAACCTTTATGGACTGCACGCCATCGATCGGAATAGTGATTAATCTAGACATTATTTCTGTTAAATTAGTTGTTAAATTATGCAGATTAGCGTGAATATTACGAGGGAATTAACAAGGAACCATTCGTATACGTTTCTTTGTCTTTCAGCGTACGTGTTATCTATCATGTATGCCAACCAACTGGCAGCGAAAATCAGGTGATACTTATCTGGAGGCGTTAAACGACTTTGATGGATAACACAATATTACGGCAGTATAATAAAAATAAAAACAAACGAATCAATTCAAATTATCCACTAGAACCTACTTGTTTTGAATTATTGCATTTTTTATCATTGTGTCACGAGGTTTTCTTTCTTTCATATTTAAAAAAAACATATTTTTGATTTGGAACAGTGGTTCCCAATTGGTGGTACGCAAAGACAACGCAGAGGGTATGCGAAAACAATATTTCCGCTATGGGGTTATGTCGCTAAAAATAAACACACTTGTAGATGACAAAAAATAAATTAAAAATACGATCGGTATTTTATTTTTCTCCGTCGTATTAAAACCGTACAATGGGGATTAATGTAATCATCTCGAGCTGGGTGCCCCCATCTCTACGGTTCGTGGGGCGACCATCTTGGACGCATTCGTTGTAATTCGAATTATAATAAAAATAAAAATAAACTTTATTCAGTAAGGTTTTGCGACCCCCAGCCTAAGCACATGCCCGTGTTGTAGCGGTCGGTAAACTGCTGGTAACATTAGTTTAAAAGATAAATAAATAATCTAAATACAGTATCTTGTGAAATCATATCTTGTTTTATTGAATATGATCTGCCTCCTTATAATACAAATAAGTTACATTGCAAGACTACCGCTTTAAGGACCAAAAATAATCTGACGGAGTTCTTTAGTAATTCTGCACCCGACACATTTGGCTAGGGAAATGGACTTACACAATTCAGGCCTATTCACCTTAATCAATCCAATCTTATTTAGCTCATCGGAAAGATTTGGAGCAGAAAAACAGAGTAAATTGGCAGTAAATTAATAATTGGCGCAATATTATTATTGTGCAATAAAATATTCGGCGATCGTAAAGAGCTGGTGAATGGATTGTAACAATGTACGGCGAAAGCATTAAAAACGAAATTCAATACACGCATGACGTCATTCGCCCTTGGATCGAAGAAAAAAAATGTACCTAATGAGAATGAGAGTAGGCTACGAACAATAAGAGAATAATCATAAGACATAGGAAAGTAGACACAATATTTTTTTTTACTTTGCTTTTGGGAGTAGTGATGGCCATAATCGAGAAATTTATTTCGAAATACCCGATCGATTCAAATTTATTCGAATGAATTATTAATAGAAATATTGCACGAAAAAAATTTAGTGAATTAGCAATAGGAATACTACGAATTAGTAAAATTTTAAAGAAATAATGTTTAAAAAAATTGTACATAGTAATAGAAATTGATATTTAATCATTGTAGAAAATAATATTAACATAACCTAAATGAAACGTGAAAACGGAAAAAAAACGACAGAAAATAAAAAGATTTCAGTCGCATCTGGGACTCGAACCCAGTAAATTAAAAATGGAGAATAATATTGACAAATCTTGAATTTGAGATATGATATCGATGAAGATGACACACGTTGAACTGGTCTCATTAGCTAAGTTGGTTAAGCGGTTGCTCCGGATAGGCAGAGGTTCTGGGTTCGAGTCCCAGATGCGACTGAAATCTTTTTATTGTATGTCATTTTTTCCGTTTTCATGTTTCATTTAGGTTAATATAATTTTCTAGAATGATTAAATATTAAAATGAGGTTTTTAAATCCCAATAAAAATAATTAATAATTGAAATTAATATTGTTTATTAGTAATAGAAATATTGTAAAAATACAATCGAATTAACATTACGACTGATTGATTCGGAACATCCTTCGATTATGAAGTCCGTCCATACCTCGATTACATTCCATTGAAAGTGAGGAATTTCTTCAAATATTTTGCTAGCTGCATTTTTTTGGTGTTGATAGAAATAAACGAATAAAGAAAAATATCATGCTTCATTATGTCGAGCAACAATAATAATATGCAATTGAGATAGCAATTGCTTCAAATTACGAAATAATTGTTTCGTTTACTGGGATGGGCAAACCGTGGAATTTGATATAGCAATTCATAAATTCAAATGCTACAAATTGATAAATGTGACTTTACGGTTCGGTAATCTATAAGTGTATATATTTTTAAAGGAATACAAACATTCCCGGGTTACCAATATTCTGACAATATTTAAAATCTCCTACCACTATTATTATAAGCGGAAGGTGTTGCTTGTGCAATGATGGAGACAGCAGAGGAATTGAACCCACAACGGCTGGTCAACTCAGTCACCGACCGGTCACGAAAAGTATTTCGTCATTCGGACCGGTGAATTTTAAACAGGTATTTTGAAGATTCGATAATTGGTCAATATATTGTTTAACTGTAACAATAACTTCAGAATTGAGTCATTCAAATATTCATTGGTACCTCGACTTCACACAGTAGGTAATACATATTCAGATATAGAAGACATTTTCAACTGCTCTCAATACAAATACAAACAAACGATTATTGCACACATCCTGTATAATTATTAATATATGTGTCTAGAGTATAAGTAACAGTGAATACGAGGTATGTTTTGATTTTTCGCCTTTGAACTTATTACATAGAATGGTACTTACGCTATTTTATTCCTCTATTTGTTCGATTTATTATCTTTGAACCTACTGTGATGTGTTTTGCACCTGTTTATTACAACTAAATTTATATGTAAAAGCCCATATAGGGCGTATATTATACAATAAATAAATAAATATTATAACATTGATGGGTTAATTTATGAACCACTAATTAATACGGAATTATTGAAATCAATCAATCAAGTTGATGAAATGATTAAAAAGAATTACGTTGTCAAGAGATTACAACAACACAAAAAGATGAAATTTGTACAGATACATTAGTAGGTGTGATCATTGTGCAAATTAACTAAGTGTAAAAGTGTAGGTAGCTCAGTATGCGAAATATCACACTTTTTCATATTTTTTCCAGTGAAAACAAAAAAGTAGATTCAAGCGTTCATGTAAGCACAATTAAAAGTGACATTCTTTAGTCATAGGAATTGGAGGTGTGGAGGAAATACTGGACATATTGGACTGGATGTTTCTATAATACGATGGGGAACTTCGCGGAAGAACGCTTAGAGCTTTGGACAATGGACATACTTTACTGTACCTAAAGTTTATTGTTGGGGAACGGTGGCATGGAGGAACCGCTTTTTTCTAACCGTCATATATTTTTATAAAGACATATTTGAAGACTAAATTTTTGCCAAAAATATCTTAAAATGTCTTAACATTTTCCGTTGATCTTTTTGAAAAACTAATATTTTATTAAGTGTAATGAAACCAATTTAAGACTTTATTCCACTTGTTTATTTCATCATACCATTGAGCACCTGATGATGGACGTGCTTGTTGGAAACCGGCCCGGTTTGATGAAAATAAGTGGAATAAAATGATTGGTTTCATTATACTCATTACGATGGAATACCACCAAGAATTATTACTCTACACTAAACTAAAAAAATGCATATCATACTTTAAAAACAAACAAGAAAAAACTCAATTTAAATTATTATTTTTTAAATTTACTTTATGGATTCTTTTGTAATCCTTTACTATCTAGGGATTATAACAATATCCTAGGAACTGTATAATTATTATATTTGTGCTCTTTGGGAAAAGAGTTTAACTGGGTTAAAAACCCTAACCAAGGAAAGGAAAAAGGACACAAACATTTAGTTAAAAGCAATTTACTAAAATAACTTTTGTAATCCTTTACTATCTAGGGATTATAACAATATCCTAGGAACTGTATAATTATTATATTTGTGCTCTTTGGGAAAAGAGTTTAACTGGATTAAAAACCCTAACCAATGAAAGGAAAAAGGACACAAACATTTAGTTAAAAGCAATTTACTAAAATAACTTTTGTAATCCTTTACTATCTAGGGATTATAACAATATCCTAGGAACTGTATAATTATTATATTTGTGCTCTTTGGGAAAAGAGTTTAACTGGGTTAAAAACCCTAACCAATGAAAGGAAAAAGGACACAAACATTTAGTTAAAAGCAATTTACTAAAATAACTTTTGTAATCCTTTACTATCTAGGGATTATAACAATATCCTAGGAACTGTATAATTATATTTGTGCTCTTTGGGAAAAGAGTTTAACTGGGTTAAAAACCCTAACCAAGGAAAGGAAAAAGGACACAAACATTTAGTTAAAAGCAATTTACTAAAATAACTTTTGTAATCCTTTACTATCTAGGGATTATAACAATATCCTAGGAACTGTATAATTATATTTGTGCTCTTTGGGAAAAGAGTTTAACTGGGTTAAAAACCCTAACCAAGGAAAGGAAAAAGGACACAAACATTTAGTTAAAAGCAATTTACTAAAATAACTTTTGTAATCCTTTACTATCTAGGGATTATAACAATATCCTAGGAACTGTATAATTATTATATTTGTGCTCTTTGGGAAAAGAGTTTAACTGGGTTAAAAACCCTAACCAAGGAAAGGAAAAAGGACACAAAAATTTAGTTAAAAGAAATTTACTAAAATAACTTTTGTAATCCTTTACTATCTAGGGATTATAACAATATCCTAGGAACTGTATAATTATTATATTTGTGCTCTTTGGGAAAAGAGTTTAACTGGGTTAAAAACCCTAACCAAGGAAAGGAAAAAGGACAAACATTTAGTTAAAAGCAATTTACTAAAATAACTTTTTGTACTTACTGAATAAAATATATTTAATATGTTATTATTAAATATATTTTATTTTCTATTTGCCGCATCCTCTTCGGGCTACATCCCCGAGTTATATTATATTACCATACTATGCCAATACTAGTTTTTTTTCTCTTCTGTTTTTGTATAATGACATTTAATATGGACTAAACTTGTCAATTTGACTGTCCTAAAGCGGTATTAGTTCCTAGTTGGGCAGTCAAAACTTTCTTAAATAATGTTTGTGTTAAATAATGTGTGTTTCAAAAAAATATTATAATTATTAATTAACAGTTGAACAAAATAGACTTTATGGTTCAAAACACATCAAAATTTGACTCTTTCATAACCAGCGTAAATGAAAAAGAAACAGGAAATATTTAAGAAGCCAGGTAGATGGTAATTAAAAATGGTACACAAACTATATGAAATATTACACTTCAATAATTTTTATTGAATTGATAAGTTTTTTTTAAATAATCTAGCAAACTAAGTACGTAAGTAAAAAAAAAAGTAATAAAGAAACGAGTAACCAAAATCCAAAATATCGACGGTCCCAACGTAAGGTGTCGAATCTGCAAAATTTTGATTTACATTTTATTGTCGACAAAACATCATCTAAAATTTATTCTATATTTTGAGATGACACCAAATGTTGAGTTTTTCAATAAATTCTACCCTTTTAAACGAAAATAATCGAAATTGCACGATGGCTCCGGCAGAGAAAGTCGAATCGAACATTGTTTTCACTCTTCTGTAAACCTCGCAAAATGCAGATTCGACACCTTGCATTGGAACGATCGTTAGTTTTTTTTTTCATAAATTATCTAATGGCAATTTATACAAAGAAAGTTGTCACAAAAGGACCCATAAATTACATATTTTAAATTCCAACCAGTTCACTGAACAATGTTCATAGTTTTCTTTGCAGACTTTGCCGGCTCCTTTGCTGAGTCAGCCGGCTCTTTCATAACTATCGACAATAAATTTAAGTGACCTTAAAATCATGAACACCATAGCCAAAATTATGCTACGTACACGCAGTTGTAAACAAAACAATGTTCTAATTGTATTAAATAATGGAGCAATAAATTTAACTCGCCACAGATTGTGTCATAAATCAGCAAAGTTACAACCTGAAATTTACTTTTTAGCAGCGAAAACTTCGAGCGGACTCACAATTTTTATATTTTGCCTACCAACTGTCAGCGGATAATCTATGGACAGTAAAGCTACTTTAAAAAATACAAATTCGTCGTCAATACTGTCCAGTTTGTATGGGAGCTACCGGCTCCCTCAGAACCCGGATCTTCCAGGCCATTTCTCCTCTATATGAACTTCCAGAGGGTTGAGTCGTTCAAATATTAATTAATGAAAAATTAAGACACGACCTTATTCCAGGTCTACTTCTCTACCACATTTTAATTCAACCTTAACATTAAAAAAATAGGGAATACCCATCGACAAACAATATCTATATCGATGGGAAAATACCGTTTAACGTTTTTTTTTTTAGTTATTATTATTCATTTAAAAAAACGGTGTTTATAAAAAAAAGTTCTGCTAGATAATTATTATTATGCGTGACAGCTGCTTTGCGTTCCGAAGGCATTATCAAAAATTGGCGAAGCCACTTACAGACGTCTATTTATATTATTTCTATGAAGGTACTATATAAAATGTTTTCATTTTTATTACCAATGTTCTTATTAATTTCTGAGTAAATTGACGGTTATTTTCATGGTTATTAATTACACTGTAAAGTTTCCATACTTAAGGATTATAATGTAACATTGTTTAAATTTGACTAAATGTCAAATTGAGATGGTTAACAACGAGAATCCCACGAAATTGGCAGTGAAACTTTTCTATAGTGCCAATAAACACCTCGTTACTATTTACTAAACGGTCTTACGTTTTCCTTGTCAAACATGTAAGATTATAAATTTAACAGCTGTCCATAGATTAACTACTGAGTAAAAATACTATGATTTACTAAAACAATTTCTAAACTTTTTTCCACTTTTTATTTTTTGACCTGACCGGTTTAAGATTATCAAGACTATCCTCGGACTAATCATGATAATGGAATTCCACCACGAATTGTCACTATCAAAAATATAAACAATTAAAAATACTCTCACGAGATTGGTTTACATTTGAACATGGAAGGTAAATGAAGTTCTTTTGGGTTGGCCAATATTGGGAGGCGAATGCCATTGCGTATTATTGTAGGTAAATTAAAAAGTTGAGAAATGTTTTTCGATGACCCAATTTAAAACCCTGCCCCACGAAAGGCCTTTTACTTTTCAGCTTTTAATAGGTTATCTCAAAATGAATGATTAATGGCAATTATAAATATTACGATGACCATTGTAGACTGCACAACAACATTTGAATTAATAGTTATTTCTAGATGGTAGATTTCAATCTAATACTCATTTCCCAGTACATAATAATTAGCGGACCTACCTACTCTCAATTTATACACATAAATAATCTACAAATTCTGACGATTTAATTCTACACACATCCCACATCCCGTTAAAAGTTGGCACAAAAGAGATAATAATTTATTTCTATTGCATCTACAGGTAATTGTATATAAACTGGTGAGTATAATCGAAATCTTGATTAGTTATTCATTCATACATTTCCATATATGTATACATCGGACAGACGAGAAGGGCTTTCTTAACAACTAGATTCAAAGAACATATACGATGCTATTATAATAAAAAACACAGAAAATTTGAAAATTCGCAGAACATCTGTTAGTTAATATTCACGTTCCGCTTGGCAACAGCGAGCATACACAATAAATTATAAATATTTAAAAAGAAAATATTTATAAAGAAAAACAATTATTTACAAATGACATTTTGAGTTTTTGATCACTACATATATATTTGGGGCATATACTTAACTTAAAGTTTACTTATTCTAAAATAATTCTTTGGATTGCAACTAAAAAAAATCGAGCATACACTGTAGGAATCTAATTACGTTTGTTATTATTTGAATGTGGAACACATTATGTTGCAATACCCAAACTAACGTGACATGACGTAGAAGCATTAGAGTAAGCCGACAGATTAGTGTAAGTGTACAATATACTCGTAATGTGAAGTAACCGGCTTAAAACGACGTGATAACCCGGGGCGCGTTGAATCCAACCGGTGAAATCGCAAGTGAAGATGTTACATTTCAAAGAGAAGAGTTTGTTAGTAGCCGACATTAGTCAGTCGCAGGTGAATTGGGCTGACGAGTGACGACCTAAAGAGAACTGTCGGCTTCGGGTGGTTGAGAGCCGTTAACCCTTTAGGTGCCACATGTATTTTTTTTAAATGCTGGAGAAGTGTCGATAATCCATGAACATATATATTTTTTATTTTGATTACTTTTATTTTTAGACACATGTTTTCAATGTGACATAATTTTAGAACCGTGGGTAACGCGTGACGAATTTTATGGCTCGAGCTGTATATCGTTCTGTGGCACTCAAGTACAATAATGTATCGGAACGATATATCGTTCGGTGGCACCTAAAAGGTTAAGAAACAGATTAAGAGGCGTGTGATGTCAAAAGCTGTCCGCCGAGGGCGTATATGAAGAAAACATGAGCGATGATTTAAATTGCATTATATGAGAATCTAGTTTTAAAATATTGTTAAAAATATCACTATTTTAATAACATATTTGAGAAAATAATGTTGTTTTGACACCCAGAATAAAATTAGACCTTTCTTTGAACTGTATAGTGTAAGTGTACAATATACTCGTAATGTGAAGTAACCGGCTTGGTGGCCTATGTCCAAAGCTCTCCGCCGAGGGCGTATATGAAGAAAACATGAGCGATGATTTAAATTGCATTATATGAGAATCTAGTTTTAAAATATTGTTAAGAATATCACTATTTTAATAACATATTTGAGAAAATAATGTTGTTTTTACACCCAGAATAAAATTAATACAGGACTTTTATTGAACTGTCTATCTAAAAAGGTCGTTAAAATTTATAGGTATTTTTATAAGGTAGAATAACTATGAATATTTCCTCAAGGAAACTTTTGTAGAAAAATAAGGAATAAAATTGTAAAAATACTACAACATTGGTAGATGTATTATAAATCAATTAAATTCTTATTTATATGCCTATTTCAAAACTGTTCTTTTAAACAGTTTTAATAAATGTCACGAGGGTTTTATATTTTGCTTTCTTTACGTCATCGATTTGTTTTAACGCCCATTTTTTTAACAACTATTGGAAAATCAAGAATAATATTATTCTAAACCCGTAAAATGCAGATATTTAATCCCGTAATTTAGAATCCATCTCAGTTTGTATTTACTCCGCGTGAAAATAATAAAATCTTCATTTATTTTTCGAACTCACCAAATTATTTAAATTATAGCAAATTCTGTGGGTTCAGTATAGTTTATTGACTTATAAAAGTGGTCGAAGTGAAAAAAGTGGGAGAATACGAATTAATATTTCAATGTTGGCATAGAAGGATCTTGTTGATCTTTATGAATGTCGAATATCAATACAAGCCTATAGTTAGGCTAGTGCTGTAAAATTGGCATAAAAAATATACATAATTATAGAATAAGAAATTCCATAAAGTATTTATAAAAATGATGTGTTAACTGCTAGCCGAGCGCCATACCGACTCGACCGTGCTATATATATTTTGTTTAAACGGAGTTAAACCTAATATAGTTTATAATAACTAATAACAATAGCAACACGTCCCATTATTATTCTGTATAATATCTGTTAAAAAATTATATAACCGTCATACTTTAATTCCTTTTCAAAACTATCATTGTATCGCGATCGTCGTTCAGCGAAATCACAAAAATCATTATTCAGTTAAATTACAAAAATATTTTTATATTTCCGTCTTTTTTCAAACCAATAATGTCATTGTTGCGATTTTAGAGGTAAATAAAAAAAAATAAAATTACATTCCGGTCGTCCTGCATTCGTTATAATGTCGGCTCCAGACGCTCAGGCAAACCCATCCGGCATGCCTGCACTGGTTTGCCAATTTTGACTGAACCTCTGGAGCCGACATAATGTTGCTACACAAACAAACACACAACATGTTCTACGGGGCGATGAGGAATACGCGAACGTGGAACGACTGTACCAATCTACATACTGTTAATATCTATAATTACGATTGTTCCGTATGTCCCGGACGATTGCAGCGCTAATACAGTGATGCACCCGCTGGCAGCATGTGGCTCGCGAGCCCATTTCATACGATCCGCGGACTTTTTTCGCGCGGCCAACATGGCTTAATAAAAATCGAAAGGATTTATTTATTGATTTGAACTGGGCCTAGAAATTTTATCGCCCTTGCGCGTCCTGCAAGTGATATTCTGAGAAGATTCCGTTTTATAGGGGTACACGACAAAGTGAGTTTTGATATTTCTTATTTAATAGCAATCGTTCGGATTTTCAGGTGCCATGATCAATATATTCAACGGTTTTCGTTGTTTTAAAAATATGGAAGGGGGTAACTTAACTGTCTTCAATATTTTAAACATTTAAATATTTTAAATATTTTTCACATGTTCTTTAAAATTTCAGATTATTCAAAATCAACAGCATTGATTGGGTTGACCTTGGGGATGCATAATTTTTATTACATGGTTATTGTTTTACAAAGAGGAAAAAAGGTTACCCGTTCAAATGTTAATGCATTCAAACGAAACATATATATTTTGATACCTTTTTATTTTGCATCTAAAGATTTAACACGTTATTATTTTTTTGGTTTATAATAGGTATATTATACCTACTAGCTCCGGAAAGTTGGAACGTTAGTATGGTTTGTACAGCGCCCTTGAGGTGATTTTTCACGAAAACGGGAAAATAAAAATCATCCAATTATTATTATTGATTACCATTGTTATTGATATGAAAAAAATCTACATTAGCGACGCCACAGGCTGCAAAGTTAAGTATGTCAAGCTGTAGGTACCCGTACCCTACCCCCTGCGGCCCACGAACATATTGAAAATGGATAAATTGGCCCTCCGGTTAAAAAGGTTGTGCATCGCTGCGCTAAAAGAAAGCCGTATTGCGCATACGACATATAAAAATAATTAGGAGGTACACAAACTACTCACTATTACCGTATATATTACACAATTTCTATTCTAGTAGAAGTTTGAGTGGGTACCATTTTGACGCAAGAAAATAAGCTGTATGTAAAATAACATGTTATCAGATCAAAAACCATACCACATGAGAATACTGTACTTAAACTTTTTTCGAGTGACACTGCTACGCATTTTTTTCATATAGTATTGTTGAATATTTAAATGCGACACACATTCCTAAAAAAGGTCGGTAGCATTACACGGCTACTCTTCCATTATCTTTAATATATTTATTTAAAGATCCTAACAAATTACACACACTACACAAGCTTTCTTTGTACGATTGCAAAATAAAGTACAATGTACGAATAAATTATATTATAAATATTAATAATTATAATCTCCCTGCCTATTTTTCGTAACATCTCTATGTACCGTCTAAACATAATTTAACCAATCAATCGGCGTAACTGCTCGTACAGTGAACTTCTTGCGTATGTTATGTATGTTTGGGGGGCGGTTCCTGGAACATCACGCTAAAACTCAAACGGTTGTACTGGAAATTTCCAAGGCCTTTGACCGGGTTTGGCACCGAGGACTTGTCAACAAACTGCCTTCTTACGGACTTCCCATGTCCTTGTGCACGTGGACTGAGGACTTTTTGAGGGAGAGATTGATTCAGAAGGTTGCTGACGGCTTCATCTCTTCCTCGCATTCAATAAAAAATGCTGGCGTCCCACAGTCGCAGACTTTGTTTTTGTTGCAAATCAATGACCTTTTGACATGTGCACCAATTCATTGTTACGCGGATGACAGTATAGTCCATGATAGCTTTTTGTTTGACAAGCCCCCAAAGGGCACACAAACTCCAACGGCTCGGAGGGCTTTGAAGCAGATATAGGACGGTTACCTAAAAGGGGTTTCCTCTTGGGGTAAGAATGACCTCGTCGAATTTAATGTTTCAAAGACACACTCATGTCTGATTACGTCTAAAAGGAAGCAGTTTGAAAAAACCCTTGACTGTGCGTAGAAACAGGCGGTTTGTTTGATAGATTCTCCTATATTAACAAACGAATAGCAATCTTTGGAGCACAGACGTCAGGTGGGAATGCTGTCCTTGTTCTACCGGTGTTTCAATGGAATATGCTCTGAGGAACTAGCGTCATTGATCGCTTCGACACCGGTGAACAACCGGGAAACACGCCAAACGCGCGCCCAACAATTGTCACATGAGAACGGGTCGCTTCTACGAGTTGTTTTTGTATTGAAAAGCTTGGATTTGGAATGATTTTCAGGCCTGTGTTTCCTCCCTCCTACAACATGGGTCTTTATAAGGCCCAGGTTCACTCCATCCACAAAGGATCCCCAAATATGGCAGGACACGAGGTAAATTATTTCCCTCTAATGTAAAAATAATAAAACATAAACTAATTTTTGATTATATAAATTGAAGTTTAAAATATCAAGTATTTATTCAGAAATCCAAGCATGCCATTAAAATCAAGGTCATTTAAAAACTCTTTATAAATTACCCTGGTGTACGTATAATTTTTGGTAATTACGACGTGCATACATTTTCTCAACGATTAATTTTATAATCTGCATATTTTGTTAAAAATCCACCGAATTAAAAAATATTTATCACTGATATTTTTCCGGCTGCCAAATTTTTGATGACAAATTGCCCTAATCAGGGGATAATGACTGCTTTAAGTGTCCATAATTTACATCCCGGAAAACTCTGATGAAAGGTAAAGAAATACAATATAGATAATATTTAGTAGAAGGCGGTTGATGACCGTCCGAACTCTCCAATGAAAAATTATAGGTGTAATATTATTTTGCGTTAAATACAAGCGATTCGAAGATGTGGAATCCCACCATCCTTGCGAATTGATTAGCGGTTGGTTCAAACAACCACAGCAAACATGAAGATAATATCATAATCACAGGGCCCTTGTGTCAATAACACTTTATATTGGTAACTAATTATTATAATTGATAAGAAAGAAAAAAAAACATTTGGAAATGTTAAGGCCAAAAATTCGATATCCGCGTCATAACCGGGATATTGATTGAAAGCAATATTTGATGAAAAAAAATGAATGTTAACTACCAAAGTAAACCTTTGGAGGTCAATAATATCGACCGTCGAGAAAAGCGTCCAGCGAGGCTCAATGTTGATTTGAATTGTTATCTACATAATGTAAACACCCTTTTGATGGAATATTGACAGAAAAATGATGAAGTAAATAATAAAAATAAGTAATAAACCAATAACATAAATGGTATGAAATGTCATGTGTTTTAGCATTACTACCCGGCGTCGCCAGAGATTTTGCAATGAAAAATAAGGAACAAACAATATGACGTCTTGTATTAGTTTTCGACATTGAATATTCTAAAGTTACTTAACTCACGACGGAAATAACGTTGCGAGCCGAAAACGGTTATTCGACCTGCACAAATCACAACAGAAAAAATGCAACTTTCACGAAGCCAGAACTCACCGTTCAAGGGTTTTTCCTGCTTCATTAATATTTTAATGGCTTTATTGTTAAAATAATACGAATTATAAAAAAAATACATTCCTTTAGAAACCTCGATAATTAATATACGCGATAAAACGAAATTATTTTGCTTAAACGATATTTGATAATAACATTAAATAGTATTTAAAAAGGATTAAATTTAAGCAATTTAAAATATTTTTCATAATATAGCCTTGAACTTCGAATCTGGTTTCCATGTTGCTAAACAAGTATGGATGCGATATTATAATATTATATTGAATGGTCGTAATCTCGTAAATGGCAAAGCTCTCTAGTAACCAAGACGAAATTAATGTCAAAATCTATTAAATTATGAACATTTAAAAAGCGAAGAGTGGAAAGTCCACGAACTTGTTCTCACAGGTTAAACGATCATGGATATAATAAAAATAACATCATTTAGTACCTGTCTAATCATTTAAAAAATAAATTCATTATCTTGTTACTATGAACATTCTATCCTTTCAACTATACGTATATTATGTCACTAAAATAATCAAGCCATGCTATGTATCCCAAAGTAAATAAATTGCAGAATTTACGATTATGTCACCGATCAAAATGAAAAATATCGCGCCAAAAGTTTGTCGGTTTCAAATACGTGTCCGCTGATAAAAGCCATAATTTTATCTTGGAAAACTTTGAAAAATACTAAATTTGAATGAATGTTGGTTCCTCTTATTGAAATAACCATTGCCAAAATTTATAAAATAATTCCTAAGATGAAAATCATTAAATGAAAAAAAAAACAATATAAATCTTAATTATTGTAGAAAATAATGTTAACATAACCTAAATGAAATATGAAAACGGAAAAAATGACAGAAAATAAAAAGATTTCAGTCGCATCTGGGACTTGTGTGAGCGATTCTAACATTTTACATATTTTTGTCAAGTTTTAGTGCATTTAAATGCGCATTTTTTGATTTTTTCCGCTCCTTAGTAATTACAATTTAGTCCAAGCCTTATTCAATAAAAGTAATCGAAGTTTAAATGCGTTTCCCGGAAACGTTGTTATTCGCAAGTGCATCATTGTTCTCCCCGGGAGGCTATATGATGTTAAATGAGACATTTCAAATACATCACAATTAGCTAAATAAGATAATTTAAATTAATCTGTGATTTAAGATGCTAGCCTGCGCTTCCGTCTGTTTCACTCGGGGTTTCGGACATTCTTGCATCATCAGGGCAGAGGATGGATACTGCAAGAATATTTGAAACATTGAAAGATGGAAGAGGATGTGTAACACAACATTAAAAAGGTCAATGAACCTGGACGTAAAAATGTGGCATTGGACGTTATTTCATATTACTATGCGACATTTTCTTCGAGTAAGAAATGTTCAATACCAATAAGGTAAGGATGGCCTAAAAAGCAGTGGCGGTTTTCTTTAAAGTGCGTTTGTGCAAAGAACTGTCGTAACAAAATAAGATAAACGTGTGTTATAAATGTACTAACAGGGCACTATTTAAATTCCGTGCTATAAAATCCATCCTATGCCATGTCTTTATAATTAATACTGCCTGAGAGCGAGTCTGAAATGTATTCCATGCTTGCGTTATAAATTCAGCACTTATAGAACTTTCTGTTTTAAGAAACAGTTCGTACAAAACACATTCGTAATGCTTCAGTGGGAAACCGTGGGGGCGTGCAAAACTCGGGAATCTATTAGCTGCCCGGGTGCGCAGCGATTATGAAATCTGATAACACCAAATTTGTACGGAATAGTATTTTGTAAGAATCAATAATAATAATAATAATCGGATGATTTTTATAGCGCCGCTTTTGTGAGAAATCACCTCAGGGGCGCTGTACAAATATTACTTCCTATTCTTATATTATTCTTATATTACGTCTATTATTTATTATTCTTATATTACGTCTATTCTACGAATAGGTTCTTACGTGTCATTATCGTGTTGAAGTTCTTATTAAATGAAGTTAATTGGCTAATAAAGATGTTTCTTCAGTAAATTGTGATTTCCGTATTTAAATCAAATTTTTATAACCTATGATGTTATATTATTATTATTCATAAGCCACAGACGCTTTTAATGAATCACCGAATTGTATCTTGTTGCTTGGTCACTAATCTTTGATGCAGTGGATTGGTGAAATTCCTTGAGATCTAGGGGGGAAAAATATGGAAAAGACCAATTATAGATGAGGAAATTATTTCCCATTTTTTTAATCTCCGATTAAACTACCAATGAGTTTGACCACGAACCGCCATTGCTTAAAAGTATCAATTTGTGAATACCTAAAAATATACATCAAATTTGAATAATCTTCGTGAAATTCAAACAAATGGGTAAGTAAGAAAAATCAATAAGGATATTCAATTTGGTGATTCATATTATGACAAATAGTTTTGGCGAAGGTTAGGATTTATGCCATAATTGAATGGCACTTGATTCTAGTGTGATACACGGCGTGCAGAGATTGTGAAGAGGTTACTTTATGATGCGGAATTTGCACTAGAACGTCCTTCGTCGGTATCCGAAGTGTACTTGCGCGTTGAAGTGCGTGATTTCTGTTCATCCGTAAAACGGTAACGGCGATCGGGAGGCTGGTTTATTTAAAGAATATCTAATAATAAAAATTGACATAAACAAAGACAACAAATTTAAATAAATGAAATGATGCATAGGTTACATATTTAATATTCTAGCTGAAAACCTTTATACAGCTGTTACGAATGCACGTCTCTGAAGCAATATTACATCCTACACTACTTTTAAAGTTGCATCTCTTTTGTGCTCATATGCTCATGTGACAAAAACGTTAATAAAAGGAAAACAACGCCGTGTCGACAACATTGCGAAAAAAGAAACCATTAAGTTATGCAAAAGCTTTTAATAGTGCTAACAAGAGCACTTTCGCAAGGAGCGTCGGCATGCAGACTCTTACGAGTATGATTCAAATTACGAGATTTAAGAGCTGTGCGGACTGCGGGTCCCTGCGAGGGGCGGATCACTCGTGGAGGGGAGGACGGGGCTGCGACTCCTTGCAAGGCTAAGGCGCCGACAAAACTACTCAAAGCGTCGTCCGCGCCGGTTGCGCATGCGTGCTCAATCGAAGCCTCTTTCCAAAAACATTACGGTATAAAAAAACACGTTCTTAATTTTTTTAATGCTAAAAAACGATAGAATAAAAAAAAATAGTACAATAAAAAAATTAGAGCTACCTATACAAAATTAGCATTTTTTTATTGGTCAACGAATCTTGTAAATTATGACGTTGTTGAGAACAATGCATAAAATGTACATTCTTTAATAAAGTGTTTTTAAAGGGTTTATATTAATTTTAAACATTATTGTTAATGGGAAAATAAACGTTTTTGTTGTTGTTTGAAAAAGTGATCTGAACAAACATATATATTTTTAGGCTGTGTTTCGATTTGTATTATTTATTTGTTAGTTGTGCTACGACAAATAAATATTAGTGAACAGTTTTAACTATAAGTGATACAAAAATTTGAGGGTGAGTAAATTAAATTAACGTTTCACTTCAGATAAAAAAAAATATATATATATTAAGAAACGTTTGATTGCATCGCGTCAAAAGAAATCTTCAAGAGTGGAGATTAGCAAATCTCCGAATAAGAATAGGAAAAAACACGTTTCACGTTTTAACCATTGATGTTGAATTACTCTATGGTTTTAACCGACGAAATTCAACGTAGTTAATGCCTAAATAAAATTTTACTCTCGTTGATTAGCTCATAGTTACTAACAGATTAAGAAACTGGCATAGATGAAACCACAAGGAAAATAATATCTGGCTAATTTAAAAACAAAAAACAATCTAGTTTAGATGCATGATTTTTTTTTGTTTACCTGCCGGTATTTACTTGTCATATTGATTTTTCATTTAGGTCAGTTAAATTATATACGTTATTATTGTTACTTCATCTATGCAATCGACATAGAAAAGAAGACACGCGATATCCGCAATTTTCTCAGCAATATTATTAATGTGCGAAATACCATCAGAAATGAGAGATAAACATGTTTTTGATTTAAATGAATTATGTCATAGGTGTTATTATTCAAAGATGATAATCCTAATTTAAAAGATGATCATCTTAAATCTATAATGATTCCATTTCATATTATACTGAATTAAAACGCAATGATTCCGATTAATATGAGGCAACGAAGCATGTAACCAAATTGGCCTGTTTAGAAATGAGATTCATAATTTCATTATCACTAATTCCGTTCGAAATAATATTTGAAGACGTTTAGTACGAGCGGATTGCAATCTTTAGAACGCGGGATATCAGGTGGGAATGCTGGGTTTGTTCTACCGGTATTTCGATAGAAGGTGCTCCGAAGAAACGAGAACCTTCAGTGCCGCGGCGCGTTACATGGTCCGGAGACACATCGAGTTTTAGAGTTTTCTCCCAGCTACAACTAATATTTTAAAAATAACATATGAGAGCATAGTTAGAACGAAAATCGTAGACACACAATAAGTCGACCGACCCTCTTACAAAGGGAGTTTAAGGCGATGCAATGGGAAGTAAAGCAAAATCATTTGTTTTTGCTTTGAAAATTGGATGGCCTAGAAATAACAAACGATTTAATTAAATACTGCAAGTAGAACACCTTTCGTTTAACCGGGAATTTTTATGGTGCCTTTTTTGAAACTAGAAAAATAAAGTATCAGACCTGAAGAAAATGTTTGATTTGAAAATGCAAAATCTCCTACTTACGAACCCCTTTTTTCCGATATTGTCGTATTGCGTTTATTGTGGAATATTAAGTTTTTTAGAACATGACCGTCAAACATTTTAATAATCATACCTGAGCTTTACAAAATAAAATAAAACACGCATTGTGATGTTTTTTTTTGCGTAAATCGAAACATGCGGCCGGTGTCAAGTGGGATTTTCAACCCTTTCGCCACCTGCATAAGGAGTGCGTGATTTCGTTCCAATTTTGGGAAGTAGATCGCCTTAAAAAAACAAAAAATAAGTCGAACATAATTTATTTTTTCTAAATAACCATTATAATATTATTTATACTCGAATCGAGTGTTTAAAAACACGGGTTCGAGCAAATATGTGATTCGGTAACACCATAATGTATTACATTACCAAAGTAACTACAATATATGACCGTATCATAATAGAAATAGATGCCACTCATAGTTAATCATGCGGGCGACATTGTGCAACAGTTCTTGTTCTAGCAAGTGAGCACCGCAATGCGTTATCAAATTTTCACGCAATATAATAAAAAAAAACTATTTTCTAGTTAACTATGACGTCACACGAGGAAACTAGGCAATGCACCTGACTGGCGGACCAAAGCGGTATGGTTCGACCTGGTTTTATAGATTCCTAACGACAGCAAATCTTATGACACACAATACATACATAGCATTTTTATATGATAATTTAAAAAAAGGATGATATATTTATTTAACTATATTTAATCATTGTAGAAAATAATATTAACATAACCTAATAGAACATGAAAAGGGAAAAGTGACGGAAAATAAAAAAAGATTTCAGTCGCATCTGGGACTCGAACCCAGGACCTATGCCTATCCGGGGCAACCGCTTAACCAACTTAGCTAATGAGATCAGTTCAATTTATGTCATCTTCATCAATATCATATCTCAAATTCAAGATTTGTCAATATTATTCTCCATTTTTTATCTCATATTATTGGCAGCCATCTTTATAATGATTACAAAGTTCCTAAGGAACACAATTGCATTGATATCCGATTTTTTATTTATATGAGACATCTATTTACTTTTTATAAAAGTCTAAAGAATATGTTATAATATATTAACTATATTTGTTTATTATATAATTGAAAATACACTTTGTATATACCACTTTTTTTGTTTAGTCTAAATCAGTGATGCACAACCTTTCTAGCCGTTTATTACGTTTTATACATTTTCAATTTGTTCGCGAGTTATGTACAATACACCTTGACATAGTTATCTTTGCAGTCGATGGGATTGCTAACCTATATGTATTTTTTTTAAATAGTAACATTTTAATCAATCATAGAACTCACAAACAGGCGAAAATTTTCTGTGTACATGCCCAAATCAATAAATGCTGTCGATTTTTTAAATTCTGTAGAAAAAAATAATAAATGCTTGTAATTTTGGGCGACTGATTAAAAAAAAAAACAGACAAAATTTAGTCGTGATACCCTTTCGTATTTTGTAAAACAGAACGGAAAACGTCAAGTATATGATCATGGCACCCGGAAATCCGAACGATTACTATTACAAACTCTCTTCTGTTACTTGTGTTTATCTTTTGTTTTCAGAAACCACATTTGAAAGCTTAATTTAATAAAACGGAATAAAATATCTATTGATTTTTATCGTTCGTAAAGTCAGATTACAATCAAATTGTTGAGGAATCTGTTGGATTTTCATACAAAGATCTCAAAAACAAAATCTGCATTTATGGTCAAACCACAAAATTCTGTCGTTTGAAGGACACGTATAAGAGCGTTTTGAGCGACTAATTGAAATCTTTGAAGACAAAAGACTAAAGTTTGCCGCTAAACCTCTTTGCAACACCGTAATTTTTCACGGCAAACTTTTTGATATTTTGTTTTGAAATTGGCTTGCGGACCACGGGTTATGCATCACTGGTCTTCTAAGTAGCCGAGTTGGGTGGTATAATAATAAACAATGAAATGACTTAATCGAAATAGCCTTGCCCCTAAAATCAATAGCCCCTAAGTCAATGCAGAATAAAAGCTCTTGGTAAATACTACTTTATATATTTGACTAAATTTCAACTGGAAGTGGAACGAAAGTTCATTATTTTATCAATGTTGAACATCTTTTTGCGTTGCGCAGGAATCGAATCCACAAACTCCAGACTGAAAGCAAAATTCGTAGGCCACTATTACCAGTTAAAGTAACATAACATCGACGATGTAAGAGTTAATACATTAAAATTATTCTATCCAATGTGTGTTATTTGTGGATTCCCGAACTTTATATGCTATATTTAAACAAAATATTTCCTGACATAAAAAAAAAAAACCACAACGAGTGCGACGAACTCACGTATTTACTAAGCACTCTAGATAGATGTACTTGTAAGTTGAAACGTTTATTAACATCTGTAAAACTTGTGTTCACAAATCAGCATTGATTTAACATAAAAACAAAATCATAGTACTTATTTAACGAATCGAAGATTCACTGTAATAATTAAATAAATTTCCGTTGTATTGACATTTTGGAAGACAATAATTAATATGACAGTTCAATTTGATTAGTGAAAATTCAGATATGGTGGCGGAAATTATTTTGTCCTGTGTTAAAATCATTTTAAATCAGTTTATTCTACTGCCTTTATTATGAGAAAATAGAGTACGGGGATAGGAGTAGACGAGGGCAGAAGAAAGTACCTGATTATTTAAACATAGTCACTAAACATAGCAAAAGGAAATTCAAACATTGTTATTGTTCCTAGAGGTTCAATATTATTTTTGTACCTTAATAATAAAATAATCCTATCGACAAGCTAAATGAAGTAGCCTCCTAGCAAATAGAAA
This sequence comes from Halesus radiatus, assembly GCA_022606495.2. Taxonomy (NCBI): domain Eukaryota; kingdom Metazoa; phylum Arthropoda; class Insecta; order Trichoptera; family Limnephilidae; genus Halesus; species Halesus radiatus. The sequence continues at coordinate 105,514 of JAHDVE020011472.1, read as the reverse complement.
TGAGAGGAAAAAAAATTGAATTCCGAATGCCGGTCTCTTACAGGGGCAATACTGAGAATGCCTTTCACCAAGGAGTTTCGGTCAAACTACTGTTTCCTGGACCGTTTACTTCCATACGTTAATGATACATCTGTATAATTGTATTCTAATTTTCCTCACGGCTGTCTATCAAGTATCGACCGTCCAGATGCGATAAACGTACCCAACGTAAACGTGATAATAATTAAATATTTTCCAAATTCCATAAAAGCTTTAAATTATTATGAAAGTCAAGTAACATTTCTGACGAAAGAAATGGCACTAATAATCATTAAAATAGTTAAATAATGATATAAATGAATTTTTGCATAATATAAAAAAGTACGTACTTCAGCACAATTTGGTCTACCATAAGTAATACGAAAGCTGAAAGTATTGGCTGTAAAATCACAATATCGTGCGTCATTCGATGGAGTTACAATCGACCAATCAAAATTCAGCAGGTTAGCAAACAAAAAGCAAGTGAAACCTTTTAGTAATGACCACTATGGTTCCATGATAATGACAGTGCACGAACGAAAGCAATCCAACTAGCGTTGCGCACTCAATAACTCAATAGTTACAAGCGTCGCTCAAAGAAGGTGAAAGGAATTATGTACAACACTTCGGATTTTATCAACCGTACTAGATCCACTGCAGGATGAAAACCTCCTTAGACTTTCATGGCGGATTTTGGTATATTATGACGCCACGCTGCCCAAACGCATTGATACAAAAAGGTGGTTTTGCTTGACCAACACGATACCAACAAAAATCCTTACATATAACAAATATTATACATATATCTCTACATATTGTAATGAAGTATTTCGCATTTAAATGTATGATGTATGAAAATGTCATAAACCATTTTAATTTGAAATATTATTAACTTCATTTTAGTTTAATAATTTTTCTTTTCTTTCCTCAGTCATAATTTGTATATACCTTCAATAGACGCTTATATTTGCTTTGTTATTTACAGATAGATATTTAAAAAAAATTATCTTTGCTATTATACACGCTCGTAAGGGCTCTTTATTGCTTACATATTTTCACATTATAGTCTATGTCTTATACTTTATGTTATACTGTGTAAAAGCGGAAAGGCGTTAATGATTCAAAAAATAAAATAAAATGTTTATTTTTAATCGATTGAAAATTAAGATACATAATTTAAATCAAATGGGATTCGTTGAAGTATATTATGTACGAATCAGTTAGGTACTTAAAATTAATGAAGGTAAATTAATTGTTATTGATGCAATTATTGCAATGGCGAAAACCTGTTACCTGCCAGTCGATTTTAGATTAATTTACTTATGAAAATCATGAAGTAATTTTTAAGGTTCATTAAAATGCACGAATTATAATATTCTTAGTACAAAGTAAAGTCTGAGTCAATGTGTCACTTGAACGGCAATCTAATCGGCTACCTTCGAACCTTATGTCAATAATATCTTCATGACAGAAAATTTTATCAAAAGAAAGACAATGATGCAAAGTCAAGAAAAAATAATTTTTAATGATTGCAAAACAGTTTTGAGTCTCGGGGGCTTCGAGAATGTTGGTAGTACTTATTTAGCTAATTTTTCTTACGTGAAGCGCCTATTATCGTTGCGAAAGTTTATATTAAAATCTACATACACGGGATTACTTACATTAGGCTCAGCGCGAAACTTTCACGAGATGTGTGACAAATCAATTATCATTAGTACCGCATTTAAACGATTTACTCGTATTTCGTCACATTTCAAACAAACACAAGCCGAACTCGCGGATATTTAATCAAACAACCTGTACACAATAAATAATGAGATCATTGAGTTCACATCAGGATCTTGATCCCACGTGCTATGTACTCAAAGGACATTCTCACGGTGACGTAGATTATTGTGTGTTTGAGATGACCTAATCGTGAGATCTTTTCAAATAATAATTTATGTACGATAATACACCTTTAATTACAATCATAATAACAATCTACAAGATTCGTGTCAAGGTGTTCCATCCGCACATTCCAAACATATCCACAAGATTGTATTTTTGTTTATTGTACATAAGTCAACAAAACTATTACTCTCTTAAAATGAATTTTTTTGTTAAAAAACCTTTGTAACTTTTTTCCACTTATTTATTTTCGACCGGACCGGTTTCACCCTATCGCGGGGATCGTCAGACTGGTACAATGAATACTAAATCTATGGTATATATATATAGCATCGATGTCGGGAGGGAGTTGTCCCGTTTTCTAATATTATTTTTATTTATGAGTTGAAATTTGTTTTATTGCTGGCCGTACTATTTACTTTAATGTTTTTAAAAACTACTTTCCTATTATTTTATTACCCTTTGGAGGACGGATTACATTGTTTTTTTTTTTTTTTTACAGTAACTCCACACAGGACTGCTGAGGAAACAATTTCTCAAGGCTCTACTATCTTGGGGGAGCGTTGGGAGGATCTGAGATAAGAACTTGGGTCTTTAAGAGACCCATGTTATAGGATGAGAAACACAGAGATCGCCCCACAGCCGAGTTGTTGAAATACAAGAACGAGTCGGAAGAATCTGTCATGACAAATGTCAACCGTGTGCAAATGTTGGGCGCGTTTGGCGTGTTTTCCGACCATGCACCGGTGCCGAAGGGATCAATGACGCTAGTTCCTCGGAGCATCTTCCATTAAAATACCGGTAGAACAAAGACAGCATTCCCACCCGACGTCTGTGCTCCAAAGATTGCAACCCATTTGTTAAGATAGGCGAATCTATCAAACGGACCGCCCGTTTCTGCACAGAGTCAAGGTTTTTTCAGATATTTTGGGACTCCCGACCAGAGGTGGCTGCCAAATTCTACAATGGGGCGCACTTGCGATTTGTACAGGGTCAGCAGTTGTGTACTATTAAAGCATCTGCGGGCTCTGTACAATACGCCCAGCTTCTGAGAGGCTAACTTTACTCGGGTTTCGATGGAGACCCCATACCTGAGCTGGTCACTTAAGGTTACACCAAGCATATCAATGGAGGGCTTGTTGGGAAGATTGCTTCCATTAAAGGAGACCAGATTGTCATTTCGATCCCTTTTAGACGTAATCAGACATGATTGGGTCTTTGAAACATTAAATTCGACGAGGTTATTCTTACCCCAAGAGGAGACCCTCTCAAGGTAACTGTCCATTCTCTGTTTCAAAGCCCTCCGAGCCGTTGGAGTTTGTGTGCCCTTTGGGGGCTTGTCAAACAAAAGCAATCATGGACTGTACTGTCATCCGCGTAACAATGGATTGGTGCACATGTCAAGAGGTCATTGATGTGCAACAAAAACAATGTCGGAGACAGAACCGATCCTTGTGGGACGCCAGCATTTATTGAATGTGAGGAAGAGATGAAACCATTAGTAACCGTCTGAATTGATCTCTCCCTCAAAAAGTCGGCAATCCACGTACACAAGGAAACGGGAAGTCCGTAAGAAGGCAGTTTGTTGACAAGTCCTCGGTGCCAAACCCGGTCAAAGGCCTTAGAAATGTCCAGTGAGACCGTTTGAGTCTCACCATAACGTTCCAGACACCGTCCCCAAACATGCGTCACATACGCGAGAAGATCAACGCACGAGCGGTTCCGCCGGAATCCATACTGGCGGTCGTTAATGATTTTGTTCTTCTCGAGGTATGTAAACAGTTTGTCGTTGATCACACGTTCCATCACCTTGAACAGAACTGATGTGATCGCTATGGGGCGGTAGTTGGCCGGGTTGGAGCGGTCACCTTTCTTAGGTATAGGATGAATGACCGCTTTTTTCCAACCAGAGGGCACAGAGCCACATTTCAGGGACATTTTAAAGAGCTTGTACATTGTGTTTATTTACTGAATTTATGGGTTTTTTAAGCATTGTCATTGGGTCAGCTTTTATTTGAACAGATGGTTCTTTCTAGTTTTGTTATTTCCCTGTGATTTCGGTCTTGTTTGCTAAGATAAATTTTATAGCAGTTTTTGTCCTATAGTTACATGAAATACGGATAACCAGGTACATTTTTGTTGGGAAACAGGTCCGGTCGAAAATAAATAAGTGGACAAAAGTTACAAAGGTTTTTTTTATCAAAAAAATCATTTTAATATGGAATTCCATCATGAATTGACAGTTACAAAAATAGAAATATCTCTTGTCCTAAATATTTAACCGACAGTTGATTAAAATTTAAATTGATTTCATTGTAATCATTACTTAGAAAAAAATAGTGCTTTAGGCGTTAAGCATTGGTTAACTATTCAAATAATGATAACTTGTAAATAATATTAATTTGCATTGTGTTTAATTCGTAGAACTCCATTTCACATTTTTTTTTTCAAAAATTGTAAATAATACAACATTTTTGATTCTGTTAGGTAAGGCGAGGCGGCGCGAGTGGAAGGCCTCTGTCACTCCCTTGAAAAGTTTATATTTCGTCAGTTAAGTATTTATATTACAATAATTATCGTTTCTTAATACCTACTCGATACATTATTATTATATCGTTAAAGCGAACGAGAGAAATGAGATATTTTACAACGAAAAACGTAATAAAATGTGGACAGTAATAGGAATCCTTTAAATGATTGGCTATCGGTAGGAATGGTTCGGGCGAGGGAACTCTAAAATATTAATATAATCAAGGTTGCCTTAAAACACATTTTTAAAATCCGAAACAATCCTAGTTTTACATAGATTTTTCAGAACTTTTACGGACATATTATAATTGATTGCGCCGTCAATTAGAAATATAAGGTTCTTTTACATATATATATATACATATATATATATATTGTAACATGTGATTAAACCCCCCGGAAAAATAATACAATTTATGAAGCAAGAAATTAAAAAAAAAAAGATATCTGAAGAAAAATCAATATTTCATCGTATAAAATCGTGAAAAGATCGAACCATCGCGGTTACTAAAACGAAATTACAAAAGAAACGAATGAACAAATTTATATGAACATACGAATTTTCCGACACCTGACATTCCATGTCCAGATTGTTTCTTCCAGGTTTTTCCGGTTATTGGCAACCCTCAATACTTAGACTCAAAGATTGGGTAGTAAAAAGGTAGTATGCAAATTTTAAACGAAGGCCAACTTCTATCACATAAATAAATGCAAGGAATTATTGAAATTGTTCAAACAAACCTGCGGCCGCAAACATAATTGTCTTCAATAAATAATATTATTTTGAGCACTAGCAACTAGCAACATTATACAAATAAATAATTCTGCAACGGCCATCACTTTATCGGATAGTTTCAGAGACGACTCATGGCCTTCGTCGGAGTTTCATGGCTGTGTTCGAAACCGGTTTGCTTAAATAAAAAAATAAAGTAAAGCGTCTCAACAAGGTTAAAGCTTTAAAAATTAATAAAATAATAAACTTTTAGGGTCAGGGTTCTACGTAGTTGGTGTCAGATCTTCCGCATTGTTACAATAATAATCTATTACGTGACAAGAATTTCAAGGCACATCGCCGAGTAATCATTGCCGACGGCGAAATCGGGAACTAAATATGTCAACCTCCACTAAACTGGCTTCATTTGAGATTTAAATATAAAAATACCAAATATAATAAAATTATCTATATAAAAAAATACCGAACGGTGATCTGTGGCATCAAAAAATTTGCAACTATTTTGCAATTTTTTTTTCAACTCACATGATGCTATCCAACATGAGCTATGGAGCTTCGAAATATCAATTTAATTATGTATTAAACCGTCAATACTGTGGATGAAATAATACATTTTGGTACAAGGGTAGACAGACGAAGAAAAAACAACAACAACAAAAAACAATAACAATAATAAAAAAGCAGTCGAAATTCCGCAAAGCCGTCAAAAGTGGTCTATGGAGGCTAAAAACCGCCGCTGCAGCATTAAGGTCAAAGCCACGGCGCCAACCAGCGTGGGGCAGGTTATATAACAGCGCAGGCAGGTTTTACAGGTTAAAATGTACTTTCGCTTACATCAGCGCGCGCCGCTCTGACACAGTTTGCCGGCCCGACTAAAGCCGTCTCCACACATCCGACTTGCCCACGTTTTAAAGAAAACATGCGATAAGGTATCAAACAATGGGCTTGTCTTAAGGAAAGGACGGTCGGACGGCCGACCCTTTTGACGTGGTGTCAGTTAGTACTTGGCAAACCAGCCGTGTGGGGTGTGGAGGCACTACCAACAACTAGCTAACTAACTAACCAGCAAACTATCTGTGGTGAAGGCATAGCTCCGCTGAAGCCTCTCTCCCATTCTCATAAACGAGGTATGTGAGCGAAAGAGAGGTTACAAGTTGCAACGGAGCTCTCAGCGGCGGTACTATAATATATTGAGTCCATCACTTCGTCACCCTGTTCACGACATTCCGCGTCGACGTAATTTCGGTGCAATTTATAAGCCAAAGTGTAATAAATGACATTGCAACAACACTCGCAAGCGACCACGAAACTTAAGCAACATGAAAACGAACATTACAAACGAACTAGAAATCTAGGGCCTATTTTTTTTTCTTATCGAACAATCGAAAGTGAGGAAAACCCAATATTGCATGTTGTCTTATTATTTCAGATCAAAGTTCCTTAGCTCATGATGGAAATGACGTTATGAGTTGATAGTATCATTGACCTATAAAATACAAACAGAAATAAACCTGAGCAAAATCCAAACGCCAGAGCACATCGCACAAGAGTTTTTCCTTCTTCATACAGATTCCGGCTTTAAGTCACCAGATTTGGTTAGAAAGGATTTCTAATAAAAATAATTGGATAATTTGTATCGCGCCGATTTTATGAAAAATCATCTCAAGGGCGCTGCACAAATATTACTTCCTAGTATCTATCTAATTATACACAGATACAGAAAACATACTTACCGGGTAGGTCAATTCAGACAGTTTTATCAGATAATTTAAGCTATTTTTACAATTGTTATTTTATCTTCTTTACTATTGATATTACATTTATTAGAAGATTAGTGGACAAATAACAGTCGGTATATAATTGAAATACTCTTATTTTTATCTAATTGTTCAATTTTAGGACTGGAGTATTTTTATAAAATAACCTTAAAAAATTTAAACATTCTACTTAGGTTTAAATACGAAATTAGCAATAGTTATTAACATTTTTTACAAGACTCCCTCTATTATACTTTCCAATTCACATGGGGTGTCATCTCTTGCGTCCGTAGTTGCTAATCGATCGCTTGTAAAATTAGGCGGTGCGTTTTATCGATTATTGTAATCATATTATAAAGAAGTAAGAGAAATTCAGATAAATTTATTATTATTACTATGAATATGATGCCCCTATAATAATAATACATGTGAGCAAAATATGAATAATATTGGTATTGGCTTCACCTTGGTTGACTTGGTGGTGTCGTTTCCTGGTAAATATTTGAAGATACGACATCATTAGTATTACTGCATAAATATAAATTATATGCGTGACATCGGTGCAGTGTCAATAGATTAATAATTTGAAGGTCAATTAGATAAAAAATGAAATCAAATAAACAAGACGAATTAAAATTCACCTTAAATTATGATTGGGTGACTTTGAAAGCTATTAAATATTTCCTATTTTCCAAAGACGATTTGACGATAAAACATTGTAATAAAAATTGATGGGCTCGTTTTTTATATGGTAATTTATGTGTTAAATGATATCTAGATTTAAAAAATACATTAGTGAGGGGCATAATGTAGATATCCCCACTCCGAAATGGTCGATTATTTCAACATCCGAACTAAATTTAAATAAATATATATTTTTTTAAACCTTTCAAATTAAATTACGACCTCTTGGAATAACAAGGTTCCATCTGACAACAATGTCACGTGATAGTATGCTCTAGAGCAGTGCTCCGCAACCTTTTCTCATCTACGGCACACCAAAATTCTTCCTAGAATTCCGCGGCACACCAAAAGCTAAAATATATAGGTATTAAATTGAATTTTACAATAAATTTTCGTACATTGCATTTGACCGCGGCACACCTGTATTCGGCTCACGGCACACCAGTGCGCCACGGCACACCGGTTGCGGAGCACTGCTCTAGAGAGAGAGAGCAACTTTTCACCATCGCAAAACATGGGCGTGTCAGATGGAACAGTGTTATTCCAAGGCGACGATTTAACGAAATTTTAAAAATCGAGATTCATTTCACGTTTATAAGAAGTTGCTATATATACCTAGTGCAAATAGATAAATAATAGACTAAGAGAAAATATATATCAATACATATTCCAAATTCTAGCGATTTCTGTTCTTCATAATCTTCTCCCGGGAATGCTTGAAATAATGGGGTGTGAACTTTCCGAGAAATTCAAGCACAAGAACTATCAACCACAGCTAATATGGAAGAAATAAAAAATTAACAGGTGTCGTTTTCCTTATTTTCATGTAGCATATAATGTAAACTGTATAATTTTATAGCTTAACTAACAGCCTGCCACCATGTCGAGGAACAGAATGCTAGGCATGATCCGAAGGTCCACCTTCTCATCAGCGATGCCCGTAGACCTCCGAGTAGAAGGGGGACAGGGGTTCGTTGCCGGGGAGGGGACCGATCACGGAATCAGACCTTACGACGAGATACCAGGACCCACGCAACTACCCCTGTTGGGAAACTCATGGAGATTTGCACCGTTTATAGGTAAGATGAAACACAATATTGACTGATACACCTATGATTGATTTCAATTAGATTTAGATGGTTTAATTGGCTAAAAAGTGTTAAGAACCCATACACAACATCTTCGGTGTATACTCGTAGGTAGAAGAGAAGCAAAATTCGCATAGGAAGTGAGGGTGCATTGTTTCATATAACTACTATGCGCGTGAACTTGAAAGAACATAAAAATTAATTCAGAATGTTAATTCTTCTATTTTGATGTTTGATACTATTTTTGCGTATTGCTTGAAGATAAGTAAAATAAAAGTTAATCGTAGCATGACCAAGAATTTATAAGACCACACACCACTGGCAGCTTACGATAAATGCCTTTAACGGTGATTTAGTGGCATTACTCCGTTCAAGTATTTAGAGTTGCCCCATTGTAAAATATCGCTTGCAGTCAGTTGCATGCAACGCGGTTAATGTTAAGTAACACTTAATCATTATAAAACGAGGCGAGTGACGCGTGGAGCGACAACTTGTTTCTATTGCTTTATTATCTTGGAAAGGTCCGAGCGGTTTGGGATACTTTTAAATGGGTTAAATGGAAGGTTTATTTTGCGTCCAACGTGTGACATAGCAGTAAACAAACACGCAATGAGGAAACATCAACTCAAACTGATAAACTGATTGGATTTCTATTTTATAAATGGCTAAGCGTAAATGGAAAATGTCCATAAAGCGATAATAATTATTACGTAAAATGTACAACTTGGTCAAAAGAACCTGCAGTGTGGAAAGGAGAATATGGGGAAATAATGCATAGTAAGCATGTAAAAACAAAACAAACCATTTGTCAAACGTGGGGACCGCCAGAGGTTAAACGGGGAGTCGTAGAAATCCGTTCTGACACGAAAAATAACATTATCTTCAGACTTGACGAGTAGCATTAATATTAATATTCAATGCGTATTTACGAACAGCAGATGTAAACTCTTTGTGAGATTGATAATTTGTATTTGTCAATTTCAGGTCAATACAAAATAGACGAATTGGACAAGGTAATGCTGGACCTGCGCGCCAAGTACGGGAAGGTGGTAAAGGTGGGAGGCCTGCTCGGCCACCCCGACCTGGTGTTCGTCTTCACGCCCGAGGGCATAGAGACGGCCTTCCGCAAGGAGGAGGTTCTGCCGCACAGGCCGTCCATGCCCTCGCTGAAGCACTACAAGGGCACGCTGAGGAAGGACTTCTTCGGGGAAAATGCTGGCGTGATCGGAGTGTAAGTAAACATAGTACATGTGTAATATTTCTATGTTTTTGGATTTCGAGGGCAAGCGACACACTAGATTATTTGCACTTAATGGGCTAATGCCCTCCAGCATGAACACAATGACAGTCACACCGGAAAACTTCGGGCCCTTTTTAATTAAATTTAATTATTTAAGATACATTTTTCAAGTGTTACTTTATTAAGTTAGCATAAATATAATATATAGTAGTTCCTCAAATTCACCAGTCCTCCTCACTGGGGATTCCTGTTCCGAGGCGGACTGTAGGTTGTTGTATTAGTGTTAAACTTATATTGTCTTCATTTTTTTTTATAATTTCCCCATCTTCTCATTTGTTTAGCCATATTTTGATATTGTTTTTTTTTATCTCCGGGGTATTTTTAATTTCTTTCGGCAGGGCATTATATAATTTTGTAGCATGGAATTTGTGGTTTTTTTCTGGCCAAAAGATGTATATATAGGAATGTTAAGTAAATTTGAGGTTTTTGACCCTGTATGGTAGGTAGGTGGGTTGGTCAGTAAGGTACTTATTTTTTTTCCTTTAATTGAGTAGAGCATTTTTCTAATAGAGTTTTATTATACGGAAAACAATAAAGTTTTTAAAAAATTCTTTTGACGGTGTTCTTATGGGTACTTCAATAGGAATATTGTTCTTTGTTGACGCATTACGTTGAGCGTAAAATAAATATTAAATATATATACTATACATATAACCATTTCGTGTCAGTGGGGTAATCTCGTTAAAACATTCTGTCGTAATAACTGGTAAATTATCGTATTTTGTGAAATAAAATAACATGTTATGTTAAAGAAAAAATAACACAAATATAGCATCGCATATCATAATAAAGTAGGGTTTAGATCACTATTCATCGTTATAAATTACAAATAATATGAGGCACTAATAATCGCATGGTGTTCCAACCATGATCATTCTAAAACCATAGAAAACGATCAAACAAACAAAAAATAATAGCCCGAAAGTCCGGTTCGAATTCTAAATCAAAATAAAAATAACACCAAAATCTTAAGTAAATAACACAAGACACAAATAGTGTGAAAGCTTTCAGTTTTCATATTTCATTGAGTCGATCGATTTAGCCGGATAAAATGCAGTTAGCCCACTCGGCGCGGCTGTAATGGCCGAGTGCCTTTGCGGATACAAGTGCCGTTTGATTCAGTGGCGCGGTGGGCTCTTTACGGAATGCCGGAGCGGTGGATGCCTTCAGGAAGTCGAAGAATAGTTCTGTGTATGTCACAATTCATGGGAATACTGCAAGACACGTGGAACAGGAGACACGGTAAAGGATACCTACAACCTACATACATGAAGGTATTGGATGTAATAATTTCAAATTAATCAAATTTAATAATGTTATTCTAAAGTCTGCCACTTTTTATTGACGGCTGTTTCGGGTCAAAGTCATGATCAAATTTGCCATTATAAAATTGTGTTTAATCTGATCCAAAATGCTATAAAACCCAAAATCAAAGGCGAAATGTTCAGAAATTTTAAGATCAAACGTGTTTAAATGCGAGACTAAATTGACTGACCTCTGGTAGGTAGTAGGTACGGGCGGGCCATGCGTAAGAAATAATACATCGAAATAATTCATTCATTTTTACACAAAATCAATTTGACGATTAAGTCGATATCAATCATTCATGTTTAATGCATTTAGATGTTTAGAAAAACATATTGATAAAGAAGAAGTTAATTCTGATTTTCGTCATTTTTCCCTCACGTCACAAGTTAACATATGGGAGACCTTTTGCATAGAGTTTTCCAAAACCAATTCATATCAATTATTTATTGAGTTTAGTACTTACTAGCGGTCTCCGTCGCATCGTAGCCCCGGGGCCTCTTGGAAATGCTGTTCTAACGGGGGACCATCAAAGGAAAGAGCATATTCACGAAAGCACTTACTTTTGTAGGTTTTATAGCGTTAGAGAAATTTCGCCACTTCATCTTCACGTGTTGGGGGCTATTAAGGCTTCAGAAAAAAATTCATTAAAGTATTTATACGATAGTCCATTTAAATGGGTAATCATTAAAAATAATACAAATACGAATGGTTCTATTGACTAGTTCTCTAGAAATCTAGCGAGCCTAATATACTAACATGATTACAATAAGAGATAACCACTAAACCGCAAAACATTGGATATTTTATTTAACTCGGTGCCTCGAATTCTTAGCTTTTATTCGAAGTAAAAGTCTCACGCGAAATTGGACCGCAATCAATATGGAAATAAGTCAATTATAAAGATTTTATCCCTTACGCACGGATGGTAGATACGAAAATTTGAAGGGGGTTGAAGTGGATTGCGATAGATTACCTCCATTGATTGATGATCAGAAAGAAAAACAGCGCCAACGAGTTTCGGGTGGAGTGAAGAAAATTAAATTGCCAGGAACAGAAAACCTATAACAACGCCCTCTCTGCACTTGTTAAAAAAAAACTTGAGAACCAATTTTAAAAAAAAAACCGTCAAATTTTTCTGTTAAAAGATTAATAAGATCCATCGAAGATAGCGAGAGGCTATCAATGTTTAATTAAATATATTTGATAACATTAAAAGAAAACAACTGAAAACTTGTTATGAAAATGAAATTCATATTTGAAATCATTTAAAAAAGTTTCTTTTAAAAATTACAGGCATGGAAAACCGTGGGACATTTTCAGGGCAAAGGTACAGCAGGTGTTGCTGCAGCCTTCTACGGCAAGGAGCTTCGTGGGACCTCTCAATGAAATAGCTGACGACTTCCTTCAAAAGTAAGAGACATCTTAACATGGCAGTTCATATAGTACGGAGATATATTTAAAAAAAATAATTGTCGTTTTTATAATCTAATGTACGCATACTTTATATGGAAGGTATGGGACTGCACAGACCTTCCCCGCAGACCGAAATAATTACTATTTTTTCCTTCAAATGGTGTAAAATAACTTTGTGAAGTCATATTTATTAAATCAATAATAATTTCTTTGTTTAAAACCACTGTAAAATATACACTACTATACAGTGGTTGTAAACAAAGTAATTATTATCGATTTAATAAATACTTATTTAGTCTTCAAAAGATGGGTAATCACTATGTGGAGTCATAATTAATAAGAATTACTTTCTTTAATCCACTGTTTTTAATATATAAATATCTGCACGTTTCAGAAGTAAAGCTCCCCCATAGAGTATATTGTTTATCACGATGGAGGGAGCTTTGCTTCTGAAACATGTAGAAATTTATATATTAAAAAAAGTGGTTTAAACAAAGTAATTCTTATTAATTTATTAAATACTATTATTTAAGAAAACTCAGTGTTTTTGTGACAATGGACCGTTTACCCCTAAGAAGGTTAAAACCCGAAATAGCTCAGTACTAGAATCCATAAATATGGGTCTGATAAGAGAACGTCTTTGTTTTTGAGAGACGACTTTAAATATCTTTTATCTTTGGATTACTCCTCATTCTGACAATCAATGATTGAATAATTATTATTTCTGTATTGGTTATTGGTTTTCCCTTTGTTCTGGCGAAGGAAGGGTGGTTGGAACTAACAAAGTATTCGTTTCAGTCGAGTATGGCAAGCCACAATGTTGTTAATTTTAACGAGCATGCGCAACACGAAAAATGACGGATTAGTTTGTTTTTACAAAACAATTATGAAAACATAATCAATATTTGTGTACACTTTTCAGAATAGATGATTCCCTGGACAAAAATAACGAGCTTCCCGATCTATTTCTCTACGAAATCTACAAATGGGCCTTAGAATGTGAGTAATAACAATATTATTAACTCTATAAAATAGCAATCCACCAGCACCAGATGAAAGGGCGACGCCTTCACAGCGCCGGCGTCGCAAATAGATTTCTTCCGTTCCAAGTATGGTTTCTTCCCATTCCCGGAATCGATTGGGTTATTAAGGGGGTATTTCGGGGCGCCAATTATAAACGTTTATCGACGTTTGCGACTAAATAAATGGTAAAAATACATTTAAGAATACGTTTTTCTTATTATTTTCTCATGGGGTGGAATTTACAGTCCGGTCTATAACTAGTGTTTGTATTGGCATACAAATTTATTTAAGGGTACGTTTTTGAGTAATAAATCCCTTGACGATGTTTCAGCTATCAGCATCGCAACTAAACCTACTTACTAATACTGCTTTTATACTCCTTTGTACTAACTACATACTTACATTGTACTTACTTAATTATTTTATATTCTTGTTATTATGTTACGTACTATATTCTTATTATACTCTCAAGTACAATTTTATTATAAAAATGTATCTATATGTAAATAACTTTCAAGCCGTCAATAAATAAATAAAACGCACATTAATAATAATTTTTTTTTCTTCATATGAAGCGGTAACTTGGTGATGTGACATTATAATTTAAAAAACAAAACAATAACTTTGTTTACATTACTTTTATTTTATACTTTTGGCGACCGGGTTTCGCTACTACCGTAGCTTCTTCAGGGCAGTATACAACTTGAATACTATACAAAGTTATATATATATAAATTCGCACTGGGTGGCGTCCAAATATTTGGGAACGGCTACTAATGTTTTAAACTCAAATCATCTTGAATTGTAAGAATCAAAAATGGAAATATCAAATCTTAACCACTATACGATGGAATTCATCAAATACAACGAAATATTATTACGTTGTTTTACGATTTATCAAATAAATATACAACCATAGAAAAAAACGATATTGGTATTTAATTTTTTGCTGTTGTAATTCCAGCAATCGGTAGGGTGGCCCTCGACACCAGACTGGGCTGTTTGAGTCCGGACCTCCCGGCAGACTCGGAGGCTCAGCGCATCATCAGCGCCATCAACACTTTCTTCTGGAATGTGGCGGAGGTGGAGCTGAGGCTCCCTGTCTGGAGGGTCTACAAGACCAAGTCCTACAAGAAGTACATCGGGGCGCTGGACGACTTCAAAGAGTAAGTTGTGTGAAGCTCGATACGAAAAAAACTCGATTGGATTCGTTCAGAGTGCCGAAGGAACGAATCGGAAGCAGGAATATTCAGGCGATCAATTATGATTCCACGGACAAGAAAGAATGATGAATCCAACTTGAACCGAAGTGGAGTTGAGGATTAAGGACCAAGTCCTACTTCTATCGAATCGAAAGCAGGATTCTTCAGATGATCAAATATGATGCCGCGAACGAGAGGTAGATAGATACGAGTTAAATAAGTTCGATTTATCTAACTTAAATAGCTTCAAATTTGTTGTGAGATATTGATTTGTGGAGATTCAAATATGAACATTGTGCTGGATCGATATGTTACTAAATCCATGTCTCTGCACGGATTCGAGACTTTCATCACGCGCTAACTGCAATTTGAAACTAAAACGTGAAAAAGAGCTTATCAGTAGGAATATCAGCCGTAAAATTTACTCGTATTTACACCAGCTGTGTTGCCCGAGTTTCAAAATATCCTTTCATATTAAGCTGAAAAAAAATTGCGTATTATCTTATTTTTATGTTAGTAAAACGGATGTTTCAAAAGATCTTTGCGCAAGACGCACATTAAATCTGCAAGCTGAAAACAGTTGCGTTAACCTAGCAATTGAAGGCAGAAAAAGCGGTGTTCATTTCAATACGACAGGTCTCACCGATCGAGAGTTTTGCGAGATACCTCATAGAAACAGATAAATCATAGGAAATTCATAACCAATTCACTATTAGATGTCTCCCAAGAACTACCCGTTCCTGATGAGAAACTCAAAATTAGAACTGAGTTCTCTTATCGAAATCGAAAGATGAATGGAAATGATATGTATTTCATAGAATGGACATTTCCATGGGAATGATATTAAACTGAATGCAATACCTAATATTCGATATTTGAATTTGACTTAAGAGGAACGGCTGCGCCGCCTGTTTCATACAAAACTTAATTTTGGATTTGAGGCCAAAATCTGATGACCTTTTTTTCATCAAAAAGTATAGTAAATATCTAGTTCGGATTAGAAGTAATTTTTTTTTTTTACTTTATGAAATATAGGCCATAAAAGGAATTGATTTTTCGCGATTTTAGAGGCACTTTTAACAATTATTTGGGGGCTCAGTATACTGTGCATCCTGATGATGGAAGCTTTGCTTCCAAAACATGTTGATATTTATATATTAAATAGTAGTTTAAACGAAATAATTCCCATTCATTTCATAAAAAAATATATCCACGAGCATTGCAAAATACAGTAAAACATGAATTTGGAGAACCTTTTTTTTGGGGATAAATTGATACAACATAGATTTTTTTGTCATTTCTAGGTTATGTATGCGTCACATAACGGCCACCGTCAAACGTTTGGAGGAGGGAGGGGCGGAAGCTGAGAGGGCGGGCTCCCTTGTGGAGTGCATCCTCAAGCAGCACAGTGACCCCAAGATGGCGGCTGTCCTAGCCCTCGACCTTTTCCTAGTCGGCGTAGACACGGTAAGTCAATTTGTTTTACCTACACGAAATGACGAGTTGGGGTGGCTTCATCGATCACGATTAATCAAAACCGCATTTCCCTGCAGGGGTAGGCAGAGAAGATGGAACGTCATCCACACCGATCCGTTATACTGATTCTTGATATGATTTGATTCACTTGTCGTACCGCGTCTTCCTAGAGCATCACAGACTTCTAACTGTTTTCCCTACTACCTACCCTGATTAAAAAACTCTCTGAACGCCACTGACTGATACCGCCTCTCGTTACCGCACTTAGGTCATGGCGCCCAAAGGATTAATGAATGCGGCTGCAGTTTGCGAAGCGGACTGTATGAAGAATGAATGGCGCTAACCCCTTCAGTAGTCCCACCGGTTCGTTGGGGGGGAAACCACTACTACAAAACCAATGAAAAAATAAAGGAAACTTTATATTACAAAACTTAATGTATTTTAGATTTTTCTAAATTCGCAGAACATCTCTTAATGAATAATCACGTCCTGCTCGACAACAATGAGCCTAAACCCTTACATATAGAAAGAAAGTTTCTTAGATTTAATTTACTTGAACAATTGGAAATTAATAAACGAACGAATGATACCAATATAACATTAATTAATAAATTAAGGAAAATTATTTATTCCCCACTACTCAGTATGTTCACAAGACCTTAACAATATACACAAGTCAATAGCTTTCACGTCATGATAAATCAAAAAAAGAAAACATTGCGTTTAATGCGGGGAAAACAGATTCCAAATGTAAGTACCTCACAGAATGAAGTATCCATTATCACAATTGGTTTCTCAGTAAATCGGTTTCACCGGTAATAAATCATTTTAGGCACCATAAATATTGAAATTGGGTAGTGGTAAATAAAATTATACAAAAAAAGTCGTCTCAACGTGGCCTAACCACAGCCTTGAACGTCGAAACAGCTATCACAATAATAAAAAAAATCAAAACTTGCAGAACTTAATAATAACATTACCAAAGTTGATTTACATTAAATTTTATAAAAAAATAATTTAACAGGGTTCCACGAATTAAACACTAAAATAATGAATACATAAAATACACTGGAAAGTCAAGCCAGTGGAAAAAACCTTTTATTACTCCTTTTTACTTTTCACAGAACTCTGCAGTGCTCTGGGCGTTCTTTCCGGTTAGATAAGATGCGACGTTCAAATTTTAATGACCTTACTTAATGAGTTACTTCACCGGCGGTAAAAGCTAAAGTAAAGCTTCACATTTAAAATATTTTAACCTTCAAGTTTAACCGTTTTGAATGATTGATTCATATTTTGTGACCATAAGCTGTAACTTCAGCTTCAGCTATACCATAGACACAACAGGACATAAGTGGGTTGATAATAGACGAGGTAGTACGTTTTTGAAATCGTTTTACTAATATAAAAACTGGTATTTCTCTTTCTGTTTGAAATCTTGATGCATTCATATTAATTTCCACCGATACTTTGCTGGAACGAGACTGCAAAATTAGAAAAAAAAAAGCCGGAATAAAATAGTGGGGAAGCAAAATGCATTAAAACACAGCACGGAATTTGCGCCGTCTGCGATGGCGGGACCGGATGTGGCGAGACTTCCGCGAAAATGGCCGCCAGTCACGTGATGCCCACCCCAGAACTTTCCACCGGTGGGGATTAATAAACCAAGAAGTACGTATGCGTCTCACATTGCGGGAACATGCGACGATACGTGATAACTCCCGACGTGGAGTAATTCAAAAATACGTAAAAAAAAAAACGGCAGTCATAAATAACAAAACCGAAATATAAAAGAAAACATACACGTATCATATTCAGTAATTTTGAAATCACGTTGTTCAATGTTTCAATTAATGTTCATACAAAAGTTCTGAGTGGACAATCAGTTATTCGGTCTATGAATAATGTATTTAGAATTCACGCAATACAAAATGAATACCCCCTTGCCGTACTGATTTAAATTCGAGTATCATTCGCAGTACTTAATTTGCAACGATGCAGCAAAATCATTTATTTGTATTTTTTTTATTTATATTTTCATATGAAGCGGTAACTTGGTGATGTAACATTAAAAATTTAAAGAAAAAAAAAACAATAACTTTGTTTAGATCACTTTTATTTTATTTAGTTGTATACTGCCCTGAAGAAGCTACGGTAGTAGCGAAACCCGGTCGGCAAAAGTGATGTGTAAACAAAGTGTGTAAACAAAGGTATTGTTTTTTTCATTTATTTATGCTCGCAACCAATAGTTATAGTGAAATGTTTTAAAATTTCGTGTTTATTTACCCTTGCGTCGAATGTTGGCATAATATTAACTAACACACGGTGGTTAAATGTGCTTCAATTCAAAGAGTAACCACTTATTTAAAAAAAAAGTATGTGCACTCTTCGTACGTATTCGTACGAAAATTGGACAGTTTTCCCATCCTTCCAAAGTTTTAAACGTTAAGGTAGGTACTCGGTTGTGTTGTTCTACAATCGAATATCATATTTTCGATAAATCTTTAACAAAAATTGCATTCCCTTTTCAATATTACATCTCAACTCCATATAATATATTCGTCTTCCCCTTTCCGCACTCGGAGTCGAGGGTCAAGAACACCCTATAAATACAAAAATAAACGTGACGTCTTCCAGTTGAAAAGGGTTTGTTTAAGAAGCCTTGTCGTTTGTCGCCACGTTATCAAATTAAGCATTAAGGTTATTTTCCTTCAGAGGGTTGGTTAGAAGGGCACGCTTCTGCCTACCGCCCAGTGTTTTACCATCGATTCCTCTCGGCTATTTAATATTATAAGTGGTGAATTTCTTCCAGCAAACCACCGAGTAAAACCAAGTAGCGGTCTATTTCGGTAGATACGTGTTGCAATAACAAATTCGGAATGCGGATACCGGCTGCTCCCGGTTGTTGCTAGACGAAACAAACGTTGCATTTAGATATATATATATATTATAAATTACTTATTAGCAGAGGACCCGAAAATTTCGCGTCTGCGATAACGTGAATTGTTACGCGATTTTTTAATTTTGTTTGTGTAAAAAGCGAATTTTGCGAATTTTGCCATTTTCATGGTGAATTCGAGAGTTTCGGGTAAATAATAACCGCGAATTTTTGTATTTATCAGGTGATATACTGGTATTTTAAAAAAACAATCCAATATTGTACGTTATACATATTTCTTTGTCCATGGTTTTGAGAAGCTTTAATAGCCATAAAATGGAACGAAGCTTTGTACTGAAAAAGAACCCCATTCTTCAAAAAAATCAACTTTTCCAAAAAATAAGACGAATTTTTCAGGACTCCATGAGAGATGAAAAACTTATTATACGCTAATAGTTCTCATCATGAAAATACCATGATGTTTGCTTCTATAACCGCAATGACCCTTTCACTCAGAGCTTCGTCGTAACTTCTGTTTCTGATATATGCATTGTTTATGCGAAAGAGATATATACATATGGACACCCTTATCAATGTTATTTATTTGAAAGAACGAATAAACGAGATTTATCTATTTATTTTGTTTCAGACATCAGTCTCGCTCGCCTCTACGATATACCAGCTTTCACAGAACCAGGAGGCCCAGAGCCGGCTGAGAGCCGAGCTGATGGAGATTTTGCCAACGCCCAGCACGCCCCTGACTGCAAAATCTCTCGACAAAATGCCCTTCCTCAAAGCCTGCATCAAGGAAACGTTGAGGTAAAAATTTAGATAAAAACTACCAATACATAAAATACGCTAAGAATAAAGACATGACCTTTTGTGAGGAGGGTGCAGTAGATTGTTCTCATGTTATTTCATACAAGAAACTGATACCTACAAATTGAAACGTTGCTTGAAATGACTTTAGCTGTGTTTGGTGACTAGATTTGAATAGCTAGGTAGTTAATAATAATAAAATGGTCAATTTTTCTATAGCGCCGTTTAGTGACTAAAATCACTTTAAGGGCGCTTTACATCTTGTTAAAGTTTGTAGCCCCCTTTAAATAGATGTTTTTAAACTTTTCTTAAAGGCTTCGAAATTGCATTCTCATTTCAAACCAAATGGAAGGTCCAAATTAGAAGAATGTGGACCTGGTACAACCAGTCTGTTCGACGCATCAGACTTGGCCGACCTGAGCGTGAGTTGCCGCGGAGTAAGATTATCCCTCACGCAGAGATCGGTCAAGTATGATGGTGTCAGACAGCTCAGTGCCTTATATACCATAAGACAAATTTTAACATTAACCTTTTCTGTGTCTCGAAACCAGTGTAGACAATCGCGTACCTTCAGCCTCACAACATAGCCCAATTAGAAATGTCATAGTCTCTCACTGGCTCCAAATGCAACACAGGATTTTTGTGCGTTTATCACATTAAAGAAGAGTCTTTCAAATTTCAATTCGAAGTAATTAAATGCCGCCACTGATCCCATGACATCTAAAAAACTTTATATGCAAACAGAGAGTAAAACTTAGATACATGATCAAAATTATTGAAAAAAAGGTGTTTACAAACCTGTGAATCCTTGCGAAATTCACTTGAGCTAAAAATGATGAAATTCCTTCATCAATATTTAAAGGTTTTCTGACGCTAAAAACTGTAGAAAACCGGAAGAAAGCCTCGGAGGCTCGCTGCTTCTGACTCACAGCATTAATAATTTAATAATACTAAGATTACGTAGTTTTTTAAAACATTGTTCTTTTTCTCTCCGGGGGGTGGAAACTGAAACGTGAGCTCGAAACACCCTCAGGACGTAAAAATACTAAAATAGAGCGCTGGAAGCTTCATACAAACGAAAAGAAAAAATCTATAAAAGGGGAAATTTATGAGAAACGAACAAGCGAGTTCTTCACTAATATGCAGTAAATTCTGTTATTACACGATTTTGAAATAACACGGTCCACAAAAACAAAAATAAACATCCCTTAGAATTCTCCCATTTTCCAATAGACACAAATTGTACTGTAATATTTTAAAACGATTTTTTAACACGATATTCTGTGTACCGTATCCCCCCACTGTAAAAACAGAATTAAGTGTACAGATACTATAAATATATATAGTACTTTTTAATTTATTTTTTCCTTGCACTGAACGACAAGCGAATGAATTTTAGCACAATTACCCTTATTTTATCCTATATAAAACATTATTTTACATTTTCTCTACCACTAAACTAGATTAAACCCCTATTTTGTTAATTGAATTTTATTATTAATTTTTTATTATTTTACTGGTTTAATTATTACAAAACTATGATAATATTTACAATATTCATTACCTGCATTTGTAGACTTGAAAACTAAATGTATTACTTATTAAGAGGATTATTATTTTATTAATGAAACATATAGGTACATAAATTAGTGTTTACTATATTATAGTAATATCATATTTAATATTACTCTTCCATTCGATTCATAATATGAAAGCTGCAATGAAACGAACATCTAATTTGCATTATTTCAGGACAGTGGCGTGCAGTTCACAATGAATGAAAAGCTGCGCCTACCCTAACAAAAATTTACTAAAACACCAATCAAGAAATTTTAAGAAAATTAAAAGATGCAACAAACTTCTAATCGAAATGCAGTTTTTCATGAATTTGATAAGGAAGTTGAACGCGTATTTTTTTTAAAAAATAAATCATATTTGCTTATGTTATTATTAAGTTCTGCAAGTATTTTAGATTTCATTTTATTATTGTGACAGCAGTTTCGTCATTCAAAGTCATTTTAAAACTATTTTCACACAACCGAAACAGCTGCCACAATAATAAAAAAAGGCGCAGAACTTAATAAAAACATACTTAAAGTTGATTTACTTTAAATAAATAAAATAATTATGTAGTTCAACTAATTAAACATAATAACAATTAACTCATTTATTCCAAACTAAAAGGCCATTTTCAAATATTCAATGAACAATTCATACCCAAAATAAAAAAATTATACACAGCCTACATTTGGTCACAGAGTAATGAACGTCACTGTTTCAGGATGTATCCTGTCATACTGGGAAATGGACGGTGCCTCCAGTCAGATGCGGTCATCGAAGGATACCACATACCAAAAGGAGTAAGATAATCCCTATTGCACGAAAACAGCAGATTATGTCAGCATGTTTTTAATAAAGAAAGCATGGTTTGGTTTTGTGTATGAAAGCTCCGGGTTCACTTATAAGCTTTAATTTCAATGCATCAAATAAATACTTCATCTACAGTAGAAATATTACCCACCCGACGCTTGATTATATAAGCTTGATTGAATAAAAAATAAGTGGTTTCATAGAAAGCAATAAATATTAACTTTAAATGCCAAATCAAAATGTGAAGTTTTTCAAAAGCGATATGATTATTTATAATTCCTGGAATTTATCGGTCGGGATCGTAGCAAAGTGTTGTGCACAAATATATATATGTAATTATTTAAGGTTTTTGAGTTTAATTCCAATTTGCATATTTTCAGTTTTAATTCTAATGGTATTTGTGCTTTCATTCAGGGTTTAAATGTGTCAGTTTTCAGAGGTTTCTACGTAGGTAATTGGTAGCTGAAATTTATGGAAATATTGTGCCTAAAACTGTAAATATGAGTTTAAAAATGTATTCGCAGACACACGTGATCTTCCCACACTACGTGGTGTCTAACGACCCCGAGTACGTGCGCAGCCCGGAGGTCTTCCTGCCGGAGCGCTGGCTTAAGGCCGCAGACCGGGCGTCCGAGGCGACCGAGACGGCCGGCGGCTGTCCGCACCTTGCCCAGGCGCAGCATCAGAAGATCCACCCCTTTGTGTCACTGCCGTTCGGCTACGGAAGACGCACGTGCCTGGGGAGGAGGTTCGCGGAGGCAGAGCTGCAGATCATGCTGTCTAAAGTGACTACTTTAATATTTATATTTCAATCTATTCGGTTCTAACTCTAGTCACCGAGTGAATTCCCTCAGTTTGGATTGTTTTGAAGAAAAGATTTCATATTCTTACAATATGCATAGCAATCTGCTTACATGATTATTTTTTTAGTACGATTTATTTTATTTCTTTATTAATATTTATAATTAAACCGTTTCAGATTCATATAATTATCATCTTAGAGCCTCCTCGATTTCCGAACCATAATTATCTTTTTAGATTTTATTTATATTAAAAAGTTTTGGTACTTACATGATGTTCCATTATAAAACTAGGTCCGTATTATGGTAGTCGAAATTGAATTGAATATGTATTATGGATCAAATTTTTAAAACATTTTCTTTTCTTTTTAACAGACTCAATAGGTAACAAACAGTACCTACCCAGTTTCAAATATTTGATATAGATGATAATATAAAAAGTTATTTATTATTCCGACTTTAAATATACTTAATTGAGGCTATAGAATTTAGAATTTCTGTTCGGTTTTGGTTATTATTACATATTTATTTAACCTTTTGTAATAATTTTTACCGATTTTGGCTTGTTGGATTCTAACATTCTTACGTATTTATAATGTTTATTAAATATTAGTAAATTATTAAAAGGTATTTCGGAGACTTGTCACACAAAGGATTAGGTTAATAATAATAATACATCCTGATACTTGTGGATTAATTGAATTACGAGACGTTTGCTTAAAAACATAGTTCTCGTTCTTTTAGTTTCGTGCTTTGGAGTTGCATCCGTATGCTTCTAGGGTGCAGATATTAACTTTTAAGTAACATGTTGCGTTATAAACAACGTACAACTTTGCGGCAAACTGCGACAATGCGCATAAATGGCTTACAGCAGAGGTCACCAGTACACGGGGTCATACACCCTCACACCAGAATATCGCTAATTTATTCAATGTGGTTTGTTACTTTTTCAGGATATCAGCGTTCTGCGGCTATTTTTGTTAATCTATGTATTTTTACTTCGCAGATATTCCGGAAATATAAGGTCAACTTCGAGTACGGGCCCCTGACCTACAAAGTTACCCCGACTTATGTTCCCGTCGAACCACTCAAATTTAAACTAACACAGTTGGAGAATTGATTAATAATGAAGTTTAAAAAAAATAAAATTACCTTTTCTATAAGTATTATTAAACATAATATTTTTATTTTGAAGCCAAGGAGATAAATTCTCCAGGCACTGTTATTTTTGTTTCTTAGGTTGTGAAGTTTGATAATATTGTCAGATATTATTATAATATGTTTATTGTTTAAGAAATAATAATATAACAAGACAATATCGCAGTGGCACGTACTTTAATAATACCTATAATATGTCATGCCGTGTTCATACACATGTAAGTAATGTTGATTTTTTATTAAAATGTGTTGCAAAAACAAACAAATAAATAAATAAAAAAATATGTGAGGTGTTATTGGTTTTTATTTCTAATTTATAACAATCTGCGTTCCATAAAATTTTAATAAAAAGAAAATGGATAAAAACAAAATGAGGAAGATAGAAGCAACCCTGGTGTGTGGTAATGAGACATGAAACTGGCAGAAGAAGGGCGCACGTAGACTGAATTCAGTACAAATAAGATTAGTGTAAAATGTAATACAAGTAGAACGTTTCCTAGATAGGCGGTGGTGTTATGTTTTTGTAAACCTTGGCGCGTGCTCAAGTTTTCTGTGGCGACACATGATTAGATGAGCGGCCGGATCGGAAGAAATACGGTGTTTGTGTGATACTTTACAATGCCAAATAAGGGCGGTATCGCTTTATTAGACCTTAATTTAAACGATGAAAACGTTCTTTCGGTAATCAATCTCAATGGAATGGGTTGTGAAAAGGTTTCAGAATTTCAGCTGCTTTCAGGCGGACGCGGGAATAATGAAACTCTTGTTTGGATTACGCGAAGCCCAGAGTAAACAAACTGGTCGGAATTAGCACTGAAAATAAACAATGATCGCGGGCCGCTCGAATGGAAGAACGCTTCGCGGGAATACCGCAAGATGTCGGTGTGCTACTTAATTATTGTACATTGGAAATTTGTTGCCAACAATTCTTAGGTCAAAATAATCTATGACAACTGCAAATATGGCAATTAAAAAATAAATTAATATGTTAAAAAAGCGTATTATTGGCGATGACCTGACTTATACGTGGACACTAAAAATGCTGAGCCTTCAGACCACCTAGGTTTCTGAAGGAACATCGTAAGATACTATCTACGGCAATTTGAAAAAGGTTCAATTGCAAGAAATAGAAATATCTATGCGAGTACCTTAATATCAAAAGATACCTAACGACCACTTACATTTTGTTCTAAATTTGAATGCAATTATGTTCGCTGTGACTATTTCATAAATCTAATTTGTATTTTCCTTATAGAATCTATCATAGCGAAGTGCACAGTTGCTATCAAATTTTAAAAAATAAATTAAAAAACGGCTCAATAGGTAGTTAAATACATTTTGATATTGAGGTACTCATGTGGCACCTGTTCAGCACGCCACTATGTTGTGCATTTCCCACTGAAGATGTACAAACAACAAATTAAAATGTTTAATAATGTCACGGAGTACGTTGGGAACATTAAAAAATCATGAAATCTACTTGGATTAAAAAAATTAATAAAAACGCCTTTGCTTATAAAATCAAGAACAATAACAAATGTATATTACCCTACAACGGTGAAAGCCAGAAAATTTGTAATAGTTTTGTCATGAGTAAGTGTAAGATCAGCCATTGCTGTGTCCAAAATCTTCCATCGGTAGATATCCGGAGAAGCTATCATCCAGCAATCGATAAAGAATGCGTAATAATAATGTATGCAAAATTTGTATAAACTATCGGGAAGCATTGGCGCTGTACTAAGTAAAAGATATTTTCAAAGACACGATGAATATTATTCAATTTGAAAATTGAAGCAGATTGCAGTGCCATTACCTTACCAGTACCACACTCAGTGGGATTCGCTGAAAGATGAACGATTTCATTCCAGGTATCTAATATTTACGTATACAAAGCGAGAGCTTTGATATTTTATTCAGATAAATACAATTATTGCGGTTTTATTATAAATTCAGAAAATATTGGTACGTTGTGCATAAACTACTATACGCCCCCCTATTTCGCAATGTATTAAAATAAGTTTGAAGGTTGATGAAGGGCGAACATTCCGAGACAGTTTCAAGTGTTCAATAACAGCGCGATGTGGGGGTCAATTGAAGTATATTGTACAACCGAATTAATGAAATTACGAAATGAAAAATCTTGAAGAAGCGACATCATTTATTCCATGCCAGCTGGATAAAACGAGACAGTATTTTCACTTACAGCGTGAGTCGTTGAAACGTTGACAGCGAGCAAAACGATGGTGGTAATAGTGCCAAAATTATTTCTATAAGAAACTCGAGTGAAATATATTATGGCTTAAAAACTGGATCAACAAACGCCGATTCTGAATATATAAGTTTTATTATATATGTAGAATATATATACGTAGAATTTATAAATCATTATTTATAAGTGAATAAAAAAACCATCTGGTCAAAACGCGGTTTCGTTGGTACCATTGGAACGACGTCACGTGGATGTTCGCGCCTAAATTTTTTGTGTTTAAATTCATCCCGTGTGACCGTATGACACTTGTGTGACGTCATGCGGTCACCGCTACTAACTCGGATTCGGGCGTTCTTGGTGGGTTTAAAAAAAATGAAAACGAACATAAAAAAATGTTAGTATTTAAGTTGGAAGGACAACATTGAAAAAAAAAATGGATTCGAGTTCCTTATTATAATTGATGAATAAATAAAAAAATATATATGATAGTTACTGAGATTTATGTATTGCAAATGAAATCAGTGATGTAAATTTCAATCGGAACATTTATGCATTAGAAAAAGCATCTTGAAAGGCGTCATAAAAACGCAGTGACCATATAAGAGTATACAAAAAAAATGCACTCAACACTTAACCCATTTGTGCATAATGACACCGACAGACGTTTTGAAAATATGGAGCGATTTCATCACACTATTTCAATTCCTAAAAGGCAAAGGACACACGTGTGAACTTTGATATGAAACCATTGGAAATAGTAATAGTGTTAACTGTCTGGAAAACACAAATACAGATCGGTCAGCTAATGAACGGATTGGCAATTTAATGAACGGAAAGTAAGAATACTCACTATTTGGCAGAATCGTTGAGCTGATACTCGTTGGAGCGACCGAAGCACTCCTGGACCCCGTGGTCCGCCCACAGCCTCTTCATGGCCGCCAGGAGCTCTTCGGAAAAGGGCTCCGTGTCCTCCATGCGCTGGATCACGTCGAACACCATCTTGCCGTCGGTCTGGAAACAAAATAACATAATAATTAGATTTTAAAAAGTTATTTATACGTTACTAAAAACCCTAATGGACATTCGTTTATAGTTATTTCGTATATGAAGCAATTGGGTCAAATCAAGCTGCTTCAAAATCTATTAAAGTTTCACATTCCTTCGATGATATTTTTAAACTTTTTAGGGTTATAGAAAAGAATTAATAATAACATTAGCTATTTTTTACAGTGCAATTTTGTGAAATATATTCGAAAAGGGCGATTCATAATTTATTTAAAGATATATAAAAACACTTCCATTCTACTTCGAATAAACGAGGCTTTATGAAGAAATCAAGCTACTTCGTTAAATCGTTAAAAGTTAGATCTTCTATGCCTACACACTAAGAATATGTGGAACATTTTATTTAATTAGATTAAATGAGGGAACTTGATTTGGTACAATAGCCCCATAAAGCAGGGTTCGACAATTTTTTTCTGTAAAGGGGAAAACCCTAAAAAATATAGGTTCAGCGGGCCGGAAAGCAAACTCGAGGGCACCTAGGTCAGCGATGTCCGAACTTTATGAGTACGGAACCCTAAACAGTCGCTTTGATGTTGGTGGGACCCCAGTTCGATTCCCAAAAAAATGTTAGTGATTTTGAACAAACAACCGTTTTTGTTCGACCTTTTTAATAAATACAAAAGAAAGGCATTCCTTAAATATCGCCGGTGACTTCTCAAATTCATAATTTTCTTTATAATGTAACGAATTGTACGTACGCACCCCAAGTGGTACAACATTTAGGACGGCACGAAGATAGGCGAAAAAAATTCTAGGATCAAGGTCAAACCAATAAATAATGATGTAGATTTTTATCATTCGGAAAGTCAGTTTTCAAAGAAAAATTTTAAATTTTTAAAATGGTTAACTTTAAAATATGTGATTCGCAGATCCCGAAAAGAAGCCCCGCAGTCGACAATTTTTTCGACGATTTAGGTGAAACCAGATAATGTAGTAATTTTAATTAAAAAAAAAAAAAAATTTAAAGAACATGTCATTTTTGGCAGATGTTTCAAAACATTGCAGAAAGACTCAAGTTTATCGCGAAACCATTTTGTAATTTGTAAAACAGAACTGAAATCGTTAAATATTTTAATCACAGCCAATTCAATTCCAGCCATTGGCTATTAAATGAGAAATATCTAATAAATTATGTCGATTCCAGATTTTTTTTAAAACGAGAACCATTATAATATATATGAAAAAATAAATCGTAAAAAAAGAGCCGCAAGTGAAATTTTTGTCCATGTGCATAATTTATAATTTCAATTAGTTTTTTAAGTTTTGAAAATATAAAATCCATTATTTGCTCGCGGGCCGGATTTGGCCCGCGGGTTGCAGTCTGTCGAGCCCTGCCATAGAACATTTCTCCCAACTCACTTATTTCCTATTTTGGCCAATTGGTCAAAGGGTAAATAGCCTAGATTTTATTTAATAGATTGCAGTGTGCACATAGAATGCAGATGTCATCACACAAAAAACCATGTAAGCTAAATTGCGATTTTTCTACACAGTGGTTAAGAAAGGTTGTAGAAATTCGACGATAGAGCACAGCACGACTCAAGATGAACAAATAAATAATCAGTTATTCAAGTTTCATCATTTAGGTTCGATGAATCACGTTGCAAAAGACGTCGGTGCCGTAGCAACCGCTTGCGACATGAATGTAATATGTGATCATTAGGAATAAGGAAATATAAAATGGGATAGTTGGTGTGATGTCATATTTTATAGACCTATTCTAGGGTTCAAATTAAGATAATGTTTTGTAAAATACGAGAAGACTTCAAACAAGAACTCACCATTATGTGTTTTCATTAACAAAATGTAGTAACGCAATCAGCGAGATTACAAAACATTCAACCGTCAGCTTGCATTTTGTAAACTGGTCGACAATAAGGGGAAAAACATAAAATGATAAAACACAAATAAAAGCAGCAAATGGAAGACAAAATTTCAGATTTTAGGAATAATGTTATGTTTCATCAGGCTATAATAATGCTACCCTCGCCCTCGTCCTGATATTCTATTACTATTGAATCAACTTTATTTAGTCTATACTGTTCTGTACTCCTAAATCAACACAATGGTGAATATCTACCATCACTGAATATGATCACGAACGAGGACAATAAATAAATATTATTTACATAATAGGTGAATACACAACACAGTACAAGCTCGCTAATCAGACCTTGCAAGACGTTCTTGAGTTTTCTGTAGGAAATAAAAGTTTTTTTTTAAATATACAAGAGGCCATTATCATAACATTTTAAATCAACTTAAAAACAACATATATAATGTTGAAGAGACGCGTACTTTAAGAATTTAAAAAAAAACTTCTAATCGAGAGTCCAAGGATAACCTCACATGCGGGTACTACTTGTTCACTACAATTTTCAATTTCTGCATTTTGTTGTCAAATTGTATAAGGAACGCGACGGCCTCCATGGTCGAGGGATAAGGCTCTCGACTACGAATCCGAAGGTAGCGAGTTCAAATCCCGGCGTGCGCAAGTAAATTTTATTTAATTTGTGTTGTTTCAGAATTAATTAATTTAAAAATAATATATAGTACAATATATTTGCGCACGTTCCAGAGTGGAAGATAGTCTCAGTATCGCCCTGGTGAAAGACCACCATTGAGAATTGAAACGTTGCTTGAAATGGCTTTTAACCGTGTTTGGTGACCAGATCTGAATAGCCAGGTATTTCCCACCTTCCTCTTCCCCTCCCCAATACCTTCAGCCTCACAACATTACCCAATTTGGAATGCCAGTCTCACTGACTCCAGACGGTTGGGAGCAGTTAGGACTCTTGTGCGGTATTCATATAAAAAAGAAACACCCAGAATTCAAATAGAACATCATAGATAAGAGCAAAAAATAAAAACGAAGGCAAAATGTGCAAATTAAAAATGAAGAAAGGACGCTCATCTTTCAGAAGCATTCTATAATTGTTATAGCGGGTTTCAAGATGCCAGATTAATATACGCGCAGTACAATAAAACGTTAAAATGCTTGCCGTTGATTTATTTGCATTGTAAAACACGTATGGTTTTAATTAGGAGCGTGGGATATTCACAATTAGCGAACTTTATCTCATGAAAATAAAGAAGAAAAAAAACTATTGAATCACACCGAAGAGGACAGTAAAATTTAATTAACAGGTGATTTAAATAATCATATTATTGTATTTTATTTTATAGAGCTGCATTACATATTTTAGGTTTCACATTCATCATCCTAACAATAGGTGCATACTTGCAAACATTCACAGCAAAGTCAAACAGGTTAATTTGTTGGCTTCGTGGGTTAATTTTTTTAGTAAATACACCTCTGGTAAACTCTATACAATTTACTGATTGTGCTCTTTTATCCTATTTCTTTGTTTACTGTTTGTATTCCGAAGCAGTTACAATTCTTTCACATTTTCTGTCTGGAATTTCTAGGTTAACGCAAACACGTTTAGCTCTGAATGTCATTTCCGTTCAGCTTAATTCACACTTTTCAATCAAAATCTCGAGCGAAGCCGGATACTTAAGCAAGAGACTAAATAACTGAGAGATATGCATCGAACTGATTATTATGTACAATAATCACAACGAAACGCGTGATAAAAAATTAATAAACCCATGATTCAATTATTTCACTACTACATCGTACAATATAAATAAATAAGAAGGTACATACAAAAAGAAATGACTAAATTTATATTTTTTGGGCCTGTAAGGGGCGGTGATACAAAATAAATTGCTGCCTATCACATATTATTACAGATAAAATAAAAATTACTAATTAAACTATATTCTTATATTTTGGAACATGTGGAAACATCCCAATTCTCAAGTCGTCCAAATTTATCAAGCCCTTTGTTTAGTAAACATTATAGTATGCATAAAACACTGTATTATTATATAATACGATAACGTGCGTAGTTCAGAATAACGACGAGATAATTAAGACAAATTAATATGTCACAAGACAATCGAAACTAATTGAGGCTCATGACGTGATACGGTCGTGATTAAAATGATGACGTAGAGATTAGTGGAGGTTCTTCAATAGTGTCCATTAATTAGGTCCAATCGAGAAAAGTTCCATCGACGACACACTGCGTCAAGCAGCCGGGACTATGTTGGCTAGGATTGCCGTATGTCAGGATTGTCCGGACTTAGCAACCCGCCCGTACTTTTGAAGAGGGCAATAAAACTGCTGTAAACAAGTGCTGATTACCGAGTAGTCAATAATGATGTTCTCTTTATTTAAGGCGTAACGCCACCCTAGCGTCCGAAAAAACAGCCTAAAATCAACATATTTTAATGGATAGTATAGCGAATGAAATAATCTGACGATGATAATGATGAATTTGATTAAAAACCTTTATTATACTCGTACATACTGTCTAGTATAAAAACATTTTCTTCGCACAAATTGGCGGCGCCAGAGCTCACCAAAGGAAACCTCTTTTCAAGGATTCTCAGGGATTCGCAGCGGGGAATATTTCTCTTAATTTTTTTTTACCTGAAACAAAAAACTAAAATGTTTTCACTTCTTCATAAAATTATCTCAAGAAGTTCGTACAGAAAATAAAAATAAGAACTTTTTTTTATGTAAAAAATGGCGCGCGTTTGAAAAATAAATTAACAACGAAATGTAAAATCCGTACGTACTTTCACAGATAATTTAATATTGAACTTATTTCACTTCTCCAAAATCGTAGAGTGGCATTACCCCTTAATTAGGAGGTCTATTAAATGTACCCGATACGTCGTTAAACCTCGTAACGATGAAGTAAATCTACCCATTTAAAATTTCGCAATGCAAGTGAGTTGTCACACGAAAGTACAGTTGTCTAGGGTAGTGGTGGGCGAAGCGGCTCGATGATCCGGATCACTCATTACAGGTTCGCTGATCCAGCTCGATTGAACGACGGTTCGCGTCTCCCCGCACCATGCCCTCTCCCTCGCTCCCTTGGCCCTCCTAATGACGTCCTTAAGACGCTCTTACACGATACTTTTTTCGTCCAGTTTTCATGTGGATTGTCTTTACAGAGAGCTGATTTAGTGATCCGGCTCACTAAACTGAGCCGCTTCGCCCACCGCTAGTCTAGGGGGTAAAGAAAAAAAACAATCTAATGAAAAAAGTAGGCTTTTGAAAAAACCTATTTGTTTAAGTAATCTAGTTCCTAGACCGGTCGATAAGTGCAAGCAAATCTAAGAAACGGCTATCTACGGGAAATACGTTAGTTATTTGAAAAAAAAGGATTATTAAACATAAACAACGATAAAAAAATGTTTGCGAAACTTAACTACTTTCTTACAAAGTATCCCATCTCCAAACATGTCTTAAAATCCTAAGCGAGAGAGACATCTGTTTACAAAATTTGAGACATATTGTAGATTTTGGTTCACGGAACTACAATTTTTGCATAGAAATTACGTGTTAGAACTTCAGCCGTGGTTAAAACGGACGACATCTACTAGAAAAAGATCAAAACTACATGACTACAGCCTCCACATGGTAAAAAATAAATCGGTCGATAAGTAGCTAAAAGGCACCGGGGAGAAAGTGCGCCAACGGCTCGAACAATCATATCGGTTTATGAAGCATGAAATATTGCTTTTCATTAAAATTGTAATTGTTGAATGAATCGTTATAGCGACACCTGTGGTCGAACAGCCCAGGTATTATGAGAACTTCTCAGGTGTTGAGAAAAAAAGAATAATAAATAAGCAACGCAATAAAAATTACAATTTGCTCATTGACGATATGTGTACACTGTACACGCTTGGATTGTTCAATGAAAGAAACAATCATTCGTTAATTAAGTAGGCGCATAAACCTTTTGATGAAAGACTTCAAACACATTCCAAAAACAAAGTTAAAACGCATAATCAAAATTATTAATATCAGTCGTATTTCGTAAATGACAAATAAATACATAAATAAAGCAAGAGCAAAAACTCATTCATAATACCCTTAGATTTAGATGATTTATACATTATGGAAAGGCGAACGGTGTCGTGCGGCTGTTATATGGGTGTAATTTATCGTTCACAAAGTAGTTATTCCGATATATTCATATTATGTATGATGTTTAAGTACACCAACAGCATTGCAATGCACTGAGCAACGAGCATTGGTGTGAATCTAACAGTATGGATACCACATAGTTCCATGGTGTGAATACTCGCAAGAAACAATGAAGTTGCCAGGGAAACGCTGGTGTAAAAAGACCGGCAGAAAATCCTCGATGAGCCGCTTCTATCTGTCGAGAAAAGTTGAGGTCTATTAGTATTGTAATTTATGTATTTCATTTTAATAGCTCAATCAATGTAATGAGCTACTGTCATGCAAAGTAGAGTAGGTGGTCTTAGGAAAGTAACAAACGCACAGTGAGATACACTATCAATAGAAAGCATTACCAGAACAAAGTTGATACTTTTAAAACTTTATAACAATAAATAATAATAAAATAATAAAAAAAAACATTTATTTGTCAATAAGATGTTATTTTACATATTTTATTTCAACATATTATAGTTTTAGTAATTGACAAAAAGGTTACTGCTCGGATATACATTCCGGGGTACAGATCTGGAGTACAGATACAGTCTGGAGTACAGATGGTAGATGAAGTTAAAATAAATTGAAATAAAAAAGATTTAAATTTAAATCTCCAGAACTCCTTGAAGCACTGCAGCGATATCGACCTTCGAATTAATAGTGGTATTTCATTTCAAAGTAACTACCCTCAAATACAGCGGTTCGATGTCTGGGGAGAACGAGTAAATGGTCTATTTGGAGTGTATTGTATGCACGGGAGTCACGGGACCACTGCAGTATATCAAACAGATAGGTAGGATCCTTTGAATTTATCAAATGGTACGTTTGATGTAACTTCCTTCTGTTCGACATACCGTACTTAATGTAATATCCCATGCCGATAAAGATAAGGCGAGATGTGCTCGCGTCTCAGGACATTTTAGCAATATCGGACAATATATATATAGTGTTTATAGAGAATAGTTAATCATATTAGATATTCTTTCAGTGCAATTTGTGTGGAATATCACCGAATAGACGGCAATGCTGGTAAAATAAAAGGGAATAATTTATGAAGGTCTTAGCGAGGTAGTTTTAAAGGAAAGTTTTCAACTATATGATCTCATTTATGAATATAACTTTCTGAAAAAAAAACTGAGTTTAGCATTCGCTCTGCATTCTGTTCTTAGTGTTTCATCAGCCCATCAACGAATTATTTTTACCCGTGAATTAGTAACTAATATTAACTGAAGAATTATTTATTTGATATCGCATTACAAAGGGAAATTCTGGGTAAAAGATCGATAGGGCGACTTGGCCGCGATAACGCCAGTAAATAGACGGTGAATTCGTGTTTAACGGTAGATCAGGACCGATTAGCAGGTAAATCGTCTGCCGGCAAACTGTTGCTCGGGTGATAAGTTCACTGCTAAGGTAATCAGTTAAAAGTTAACTGGATGGAACCGCACGAAATGGGCCGAGAATAAACTACCCCAAATAAAAACACATAATTAATCAATATTAGCAGGTCAAAATGTCGAGTGTATATCTCACGGATAACTGTTGCTCAAATTATAATTAACTGCTCAGCAGGAGAAATTTTAGTTAACTGGATGAACCGCACGAAATGGGCGGAAAATTAACTTATCTACGTCAAACAAATAATTAATTAGTAATGTGAGGTCAAAACGTCTTATACGTATTTCAGGATAAATGTTTCTCGGAATGATGATGATAATGTATTCAACTAGATGACAGAGCGTGAAATTGGCGGAATGTTAGACTTCCCTTAAATTCAATACATCTCTGCGAGTACCATCCTTGTATTGCCCATATATTCTAATTACATTTATCTTATTTTATTAACATCATTCGAAGCCTCACACTTCAATCCGTTTCTTATCGAGGGACGAATCACATTTAGGAAGATAAACTCTAATCAAATATCTGAACTGTAACCACCCATCATAAAATTTGCCATTCCTTTGCAAAAACGAACGAGAACATAAATAATTATCAAAATAAATGCCTATATTAAATAATATAATAAGTAATTCACGGTGGAAACGACATTGCCCGCTGAAATTTTTGCTTTGAGCCTACAATATAAAAAATCCTTCAAAATACAAGTTTTCCATCAATGTTTTTGTATCAGTGTACACACGCTTGCACTTACACTGAATACGGTAATTTTGTAGATCATAAATCATATATTATAAGGTTAATTATACTCGTACAGTTAGTTACCTCATGATCAGAGTTCTAAGTTTTTAAAACTAAACCAGTCAATAATACTCGGTAAAAGATAATTATCGTTTCCTTCGCCCATGATCCTCGCGGCATTCATTATCACGTCTTCGGCCTATTTGCATTTGATCACGATTTTGATTTCACAAATATTTTGTTAACAAATTTAATCAGCCACGGTAACAGATATGGAAATCGGCAAAAGGTCAAAGCACTCCAAAACATGTTTTAGTATTTTGTGACAATTTGCCACTTAACAAATCACTTAAAAAAATACGAGTATATTTCTAACTTATCAAAAATGTATTGTATTGTAATATAACATACTTTCTTAACCACTTTTAGCATAAGAAACTTTGTTGGCTTACCTTTTGTAAAACTTCCTTTGTATATAAATCTGTACCAAAAGCTGCTTGTTTCTTACAAATAAATAAATAAATAAAAAGCAGAATTATTACTTCCACTAAATAAAATTTTGTAGTATAATTTTGACTTACAGTTTGTCAAAATAAAGTAGACAAAAATGGGGGGCGTTGCGATTATTTAAATGGTTTTAAATGCCAACACCAATAAAAACAACAACAAAAAACACTATAGTTTTACATTATCAAACGGTTTTTAGAAATGAGTGGTAATTCCTGAAATATTCGAACTTTTATTTTTTAACACTTTTGATATTTCAGTTATTTTTTTTTAGTTCGGCTCGAGAGATATTTACGTTCGTCAAGTTGCTGTCATCTGGTAGTAATCCTATACCAGATAACAACTTGACGAACGTAAATATCACTCAAGCCGAGTTTTAAATGCAACTGAAATACCGGCCCTCAGCGCGATAAATGGAAGGAAAAGTTTGTTGGTTTTTGAAATGTTACTTGAAATAAGCCACTTATTAGATACGTATATTAGATTAAAACGAAAACTATATAGGTACGCACGTTTGGCATTTAAAAACAGTTGAGAAAAAATATTGTCAGATTGTTGGTTTTTGAAATGTTACTTGAAATAAGCCACTTATTAGATACGTATATTAGATTAAAACGAAAACTATATAGGTACGCACGTTTGGCATTTAAAAACAGTTGAGAAAAAATATTGTCAGATTCGGAAATAAAACATAACCTCACATTTCGACTGCTCCGAGGAAAACAGCAGTAACTCCGAAAATTAAGATTGCGATGTACTATTCCGGTCATAAATCATACCAAATTGAGTAAAATACTAAAGCAGTTAGAAAATGCATAAAAAGTGAATACATATTCAACCTATATATATAAAAATCAATGTAAGTTTGTTTGCCCTCGATGTTCTCGAAAATTACTTGACCGGTTTCGCTGAAAATAGCAATTTGTTTTTATTAGTGCCAGGAAGGTTTAGAAAGTAGTTTGAAAGAAATTCGATATCCAAAACTGTTGTTATAACGTTTTAAAATTGGTATGAAAAACATTGAGCACGCCATGTTTTATTTAGGTTAGCCCATAGATATAACACTCTGGTTAGCCACATTGATCTGATTGCATATTCAAAAGAAGAACGTTTTTTTTGGTAGAATGTTTTCAAAATGGAAAACACGAGTAGGTTAGGTACCTACTTTAAGATTTAGATATATTTAGAAAAAAAATAACGTTTGGAATGAAATAAAATATTCAAATGAATGTTTCTTTACTTGGAGATAGTTACTTTCGCTTTCAAATCAATTATGGCATCCTAATGACAAGCAAGAATTCACAACTTCATAACTTCATTAAAAAAAAAATCCCGAGCAAGGCCGGGTAAGCTAGTATAAAATAAATAAAAAAATAAACGCTCACCTAGATAATGAGCAGTCAATTTAAAATCCATCAAAAATTTTGTTCTAAAATCGGTGTTATTCCGTGTACCCGTTATACGAGCATAGTAATTAAAAAAAATTGTTGCATTTTATTAAATACATTTTGTTAACAACTGTTAGACATTACGAGATTTTCTATCGGGACTGCATAATAAGTAAATCGACGAGTGAGAATAGGTTCAAAATTCTAAAAGATTCGTAATGTTTCCACATCGCGTCATGCGTGGCAGTGAAATTTTGTGTGCAGCTACAGCTAGGCATGTAGGCATTCGATTTCGCTTACGATAAATTATTGCACGATCAGTACAATTTGCATATCGATTTATCATTAAAAAAGTTGCGTTGTTGAAAGCCACATTGCTTTAATTGTTTTCA
This sequence comes from Halesus radiatus, assembly GCA_022606495.2. Taxonomy (NCBI): domain Eukaryota; kingdom Metazoa; phylum Arthropoda; class Insecta; order Trichoptera; family Limnephilidae; genus Halesus; species Halesus radiatus. Next base: position 67,322 of record JAHDVE020011472.1, on the reverse strand, counting down.
TGTCATCGCTTCCATTTTAAGGTTAAAGGAAACGTAAGACGCGCTCACAGGTGGCGCTAATTTAAATATTTTCGAAACAAAAACATCTTTAGCAAGTAATGCTTTTAAATATTCAATTGAATTGTTTGACGGCGGTGTAGACATGGAATATGAAATGAAATAATTTTTTTATTGTAGGTTTAAAGCTCAATGATTTTTTAAAGGACCCAACAATATTTAAATTAGCGCCATCTGTGAACGCGTATAACGTTTCGCTTAATCCTAATGCAATCGATAAAGTAGATATTGCACATTTTAATGCAACGACCTTTCGCAATTTTCGACGGCCTTCATGGTCGAGGGGTAAGGCTCTCGACTACGAATCCGAAAGTCGCGGGTTCAAATCACAAATCAAATGTGCAAGTAACTTTTATTTAATTAATTTGTGCTGTTTCACAAATAATCAATTTAAACTAATGTAGTATATTTGCGCACGTTCCAAAGTTGAAGATACTCTCAGTACGGCCCTGGTGAAAGAATACCATTCAGAAATGAAACGTTGCTTGAAATGGCTTCTAGTCGTGTTTGGTGACCAAATCTGAATAGCCAGATATTTTCCTACCTTCCTCTTATCCTTCCCCTCCCCAATACCTCCAGCCTCACAACATTCTCCGGTTGAGGATTCCATAGTCTCACTGGCTCCAGATGGTTGGGAGCAGTTGGTACTCTTGTGCGGTATTCATATAAAAAAAAAATCATTATGGATGTCACATCTAGGCTAGAATTATTTCTAAAACATTTGAATAACCACCTGAAGCAGCGGCGTGCCGTGTTTGTCTTTCCGCAGCCATGGGGGGCTGGTCGCGTGCAGCCGTAGTGGCGCCACACCCTCTTTCAGCCCGCTTTCACCCCCTTTCGCAACCCCACCCCTTTATCCCTAACCACCTCTGCACTCCCAGCCGCGAGCTTCAAGTACCCCGGCGGAGGCTTATTTATGTAAATAATCGAGCCCAGTTACGAAAGCATATTATGAACCCCCGTCAATTCGCAAGTCATCAGTCTTTTTGTTAGAAATTCGCGAAGCTACTCGGTGGGTTTTACGGATTAATTTTATTTTATTTATCGTAGAAAATACGAATCCTTTTTGATTGATATTAAATTTTATCGGTATATTAGTACTCATAAAAATATTAATTTGTGTCAATATTGCGTTTATCCTTAATCCGAATTATCAGGTAATTCCAACACTTCTTCTTCCGCTCCCCAATTTCCTTCAGCCTTACAGCATTTCCAAATGTTGACTGGCTTCGGCAATTTTAATTCTTGTCAAGTATAAGGAAAAAAAAATTATAATATACCAGGGGTGTTAGTTGAAGTTTGCCGGTTTTTTCAATAAAGAAAACGCTTTATTCTCAAGGGAATCTCAGATTTTTTTATTCAAAGTATTGACCATCGGATTCTATACATTTTCCCCATCTTTAAGGCAAATCATGGATACCATTCCAAAAAAAAATTCTCTTTCGAGGCAAATCATGGATACCATTAAAAAAAAAAAATTCTCTTTCGAGGCAAACCATTCGAAGAGCCATTTTTCGACTTTTTCAAAATTGGCGAAGCGCTGCTCTGCGAGTGAGTGTCCCATCGATGCGAAAAGGTGATAGTCGGACGGGGCAAGGTCTGGAGAGTACGGCGGGTGCGATAATATTTCCTAATTCAATGCTTTGAGAGTGTTCTTCACTACTTTAGCTGTATGAGGTGGTTTGGCGGTTTTTTCGATTTGTCTCTCGTTCATTTGGTGTGGTACCCATTTTCCATACTTTTGGATCTTTCCCATGGCTTTTAAACGTTGGCAAATTGCTCCTCGGGTCACATTAAGTGTTTGGGATAATTGTTGTTGCGATTGGGTTGGGTCTTCATCCAATAACGCCTGCAATTCCTCGTCTTCGACCTTTTCGTTGCACCAGGACGTTCATTGTCTGTTAAATCGAAATCTCCACTTTTAAATTGACGAAACCATATCTCACATGTTCTAATCACTGGAGCATGTTCACCATAAGTTTCTACCAGCAACCGATGAGCTTCAACTGCCTTTTTCTTTAGATGAAATAAGAAAAGCAACGAACGCCGCAAATGCGATTTACTTGGAACGAAACTCGACATATTCACTGAGGTAACCAACTACGACACTATTATTTTGGCAGAATGTATCTTGTGTATTTTTGAAGGTTAATGTTCATAGAAAAATATGACATAGATGCCAAATCATAGAAATGTATACATATCTCTAGCGACATCTATGAGTAAAACCGGTAAACTTCAACTAACATCCCTGGTATTACATATTAATTAATATCTTCAATGATTAAATATGCATTACAAAGCTTCATAAGTTATTACAATAAATTGTGTATTCATTCTAAACATCAATAGATGTTCGGTATAAATAAAAATCGGATGGGTACACCTTAGACACTATAGAATAAATTTGGGTAGAACCTTGCAATCATAGAAAAAGATAGCAGCCAAAAAGGGGAATTAATTGAAGAGAATATTGGTAATTCTTAAATTGAGGTATGATAATAATAATAATTGGACGATTTGTATAGCGACGTTTTTTGTGAAAAATCACCTCAAGAGAGCTGTACAAATATTAGTTGCTAGGGTTTATCTTATTATGTACAAACACATACAGAAACATACTTACCTGGCAGTTTATATCTTGTATGCGCCTTATTGTTGCATTTCTAGCATCACGTACTATTAGTCTTTCACAAACATTATGTATATTACATTCTTGAAGTACTTTTATTTGTTCACTACTGTCGCTAGATGGCGGTGCTCCGCAACTCAAACACGAGAAATCTTTCTCTATTGAGTTGGGCATTTTTTGTAAAATAAATTTATATTTATTTGTAATTTGCTATTATATCTGTACTATCAAATATTCTATATGTATTTATATTAAATAAAAAAAATATTACTCCAGATTAACACCATTAGATTGTATTATAAAGTTTTAGCTTGGGAAGACATGACTTCACACGCACAGGAGACAGTATGAAAAAAGAAACACTGCACATTGCCATAATATTGCAATTACTATGTTGTTATTCTTATTTGTTATTGATATCGATAAAAAAGACGGAAAGTAATAATGTCACATTAGCTCAGTGGTTATAGTACTAATCCCGGTAAGACGGAGGCAATGGGTTCGATTCCCGGATGCCGTCGTTATTTTTTTTAATTCTTTGTCTCTTCTATTGCGTATTTCATTTGAGATTTGTTAATGTTATCTTCGAAGATTAAATATTACAATAAGGTTCATAAGCTTCGGTAAGTTATTCCAATAAATTGAATATAACATATTATATAATAAGAACGAAGCAGGCGGGCCGCAGGTATCTAACATAAATACATACCCAATGGGGCGTATTGACGACCATGATAAAATTGATAGGTAACCGGAACTGATATATTTTTGTAAACACGCTAATAACGCTGTTATCATTATTGTACTGCATAATTCTGTCGCCACAGTATATCGATTTATCCCCCCCTACACTTTACTATTTCCACTGATTGCGTTAAGCCTCCATCTTCTTGTATTTCAACAATTTAAGCCACCCCTAAGTTGAGTCTAAGCCTTTGTTAACCCCCTCCAGTAGAAACCGCACAATAAACACTCAACACGTTGTACGTACTTGGTAATGCGGCAATTTTCTTTGTAAGACGCTGAGAACCCCTTTATTTCAGCGGTCACGCGAGCCTTTCTTCGGCGTGACGTCACCGGTCGATAATGCAGGTGGGTGTTCTCATGATCCTTCACTACTGTTGGAACTACCATTTTTCTTCGAATTGCATATAGAATTAAAGCAGAGATGCACAACCCGCGGTCCACTACCTGACTAAATAAAATATCACAAAGTTTGGGGTAAAACAATATTAAAAGGCTTCTATTTTGTTTTGTAAACGGGTTTAGAGGCCGCTCAAAATAATAAACATTTTTTTACATAATCTTAAAACGATTGAATTTTAGGGTTTGACCTTAAATGCAGAAAAAAATTGATTTTACGAATGATAAAATTAACATTATTTATTGGTTTGACCTTGAACCTAGCAAAATTGTAGCCTGCGGCGCTTTTTTTGTGAGTGCTGTATTTAAAATTATTTACGGGTTTCGTTTTACAAAGACAAGCTTCCAAATATTTTTTTCTGGAAACGTAAGTAACAGAAGACATGTTGATATTTCTTATTTAATAGCAATCTTTCGAAGTTCCATTGCGATAAATACCTATATCATATATAATTGATTAAAAAATATACATAATAATTTTTCTTTTATTAGTTTCTATGTAAAGATTGTACATGTATGTTACTTGAGTAATAAATTGTAAGTATAAAGCATATTATATAGATTATGTAAGTATAAAGCATATTATATAGATAATATAAGCATAAAGCATATTATATAGATAATGTAAGTATAAAGCATATTATATAGATAATGTAAGTATAAAGCATATTATATAGATAATATAAGTATAAAGCATATTATATAGATAATGTAAGTATAAAGCATATTATATAGATAATGTAAGTATAAAACATATTATATAGATAATGTAAGTATAACGTATGCTATTATAACACAAGTATAAAGTCACAGTGTTGTTCTAGGGACTCCTGTTCTGAGGCGGCCTATACTTCTTTATGACTAAATATCCACTTGTCTTAAATTAATGGTTGGGCCTTTCGCCTGCGGCGCTTTATACATATATTACAAAATTACCTTTTAAGTAGGTCAGCGAAACCACAGACTGCAAAGTTAACCGTGTCAAGCTGTATCTTTCTTACCCCGTGCGACTCGCCAACAATTTGAAAATTGATAATTTGGCCCTCGGGCTATAGAGATTAAGCATCACTGAATTAAAATAAACTCATCGGTATCATGATTCTTACGTCCACGAGTACCTTACCACCTCCCACCTACATGACGACACCTTTATTTTTCCATAATAACATTATTTTAATTTGACCGGTAGTATTACATACCTAATAAGTTAATATTGCAATTTAGGATGGGCAGGAATAAAGAAATAGTTCTTTTTTTTTCTTTGTGCCTTCCCCTTTCTTGCCTCTTCTCATCTCTTTTTGGCTATTCTTGTTTCTTCTTGGCTCTTCTTACATTTTCTTGCATCTTCTCGCTCCTTCTTGCATTTTACGAATTAATTTATATAAACTGCATTTTTGAGTAGTAGTTAATTAAGCTGCCACCGCACACATCCGCCCATCGTTTTTAAGAAAACACGTGGGAGGAGATCGGACAATGGCTCGAGGAAAGGACGGTCGGACGGATGAGCCTTTCGATGCGGTGGCTTCAGTTAGTACGGGTAAAAATAATCGTGTGGAGGCACTTTTACTACTTAGCTTCACCCGAGTTTCGACACTATTTTCGAAAAGTCTTTCTGATAAAATCAGATGAAATTATGGAACAAACAACATGGTCTCTTGTTGTCTTTTTTAATGAGTTAAGTGGTTTTTTCGAAGCTCTATTTGTCCTTATTAAAACGTCTAAGCATACTGAATTGCCTTAAACTAGAAATTTTGGACCAAAAAGAATTGCACGACGCCACAGTTCACCGTTCGATAGCTTTCGTTGCGTCAGCGTTTTTAAGATTAATAATAATTATTATTATTATTAAACATACTTTTCTCCACTTTAAAAATCATATTAGTATTTTAAATATTTTGTAAAACTAGATGATAATAGATTTTGATTTTGATAAATGCTAAGCCTAATAAAAAAATAAATAAAATAAAAATATTTAACAAATATTTTTCTATTTAAAAACATTATGTTTATCGTATTGCGTAATAACACTATCATTATTTTGAATTAATAAATAATAACTCTCCGACGTCCCTCTCCCCCTTAAAAATAATAATTTATAGCTAAGATTATTTGTAAAGGATTCCCTTGATTATTATTTTTTCTTTTTTACAAAATTCTTCAGAAAATAAAACGCTTTAAGTTTTTAAATAAAACAACTGCGCTTCCAACAAATATTTTTAGACTCCGCTTGCCAAGCGAATTTTATGCCCATTACCTATATTCGTGGTGACATAAGACACACAGTTCGTAGCAAATATTTTTGGCTGGTATATTCCTCTTAAAATGTTGATAATCAAAAAAGCGACTCAGTACGTCGATCGCGTGATCTCAGTTCTGTTTTAGTTTGTAACGTATGCCCGAAAGTCCCAACAAGGCGGAAAAAGAGTTTTACTAGGGAACGACGAATAGGAACATTTAAAAAATATACAGAGAGTCAGTGCACTGCTTCTTGCATCCGATGGTTTTTCTTAATGTTTTGTGATTTAGACCGACACCAGTGAGAAAGGGATAACTGTGAAAAATCCAGTCAAACTGAAAAGTGCGCAGTCATTGGGAATGAGAATTTAGATAACAGTTCTACCAGCTAATAATATACACAATTTGAACAATACGTGCCTCAGCTCTAAGTGAGGTTATGTGAGGTGAGCGATCATCTCCCGAGATAACTCTATCTCGGTACGTGAGGACAAAAAGGCTAGCATCCGGCCCAACAACTAATTATTATTCAAGAGTTACAAGACCGTATACGGATAAAAAATAATTTTACTCGTCTCGTAAGGAACATTGATAAATAAATAAATTACGTCAAGAGTTGAAGCACCGATTTGGGATAAAAAATATCTACAGGCGTGACAACTAAAGAGTTTTATGTATTAAATACACATCGCATAAACCACGTCCTGGAACATCTAACAATCAAAATTTACATTATCAAAGCAATAAGTAAAAACTATGTTTATTTAGTATTATGTACTTCTAACTCTGCAATAGATGATAAAATTTTTTGGTAAATTACTAAATCGTGGATGGCAAAAACATGTCGCAGTATGAAGTCAACAGGGAGGTGTTTAAAAAGTATGATAAATCGTCAAGTATGATTTCTGAACAGTACCTATAAATATTAGAATCAACTTGGAAGGACTCGTTAAAGGCATTCATAACGAAATAATTCGAGGGGGGCTTAAGACAAGCGGGAGCGGAATATTCGTTATATAACCCAGTACAGACGTATTTTGTATGTTTCAATGAAATTTTTGCTGGTGCAAATGTTTCTTCATTACGCCCATACTTGGAATCACCAATTATCAGATAGAGACATGTACGAGTATATCAAACTTCGAAATTGTAATGGCCTATAAATAATTAGAGCTTCCTTATTCCTGGGGCCTGATTTCGTTAAGGATTAGACATTGTTCTTATCCTTAGGGTAAAAGACATAACTGCGGTTCCGATTCCATGTCACAAATAATAAGGTTTTATTATCTTCTTTTTTTGTAACAAAATAACTAATAATTATATCCTCAGTGGGATTTCCTGTGATGAGGATTTCATTTACAAAATATGAAATTACATTATGTTAAATTGATGTGCTTGATAAAAAAAAATTATTGTAAGGTGAGGTGTTTTAAGTGCAGTTGAGTGGTTTCGGTGTTGGTCTGTGTTTGGTGTTAATATATTTTCCATTTCAGATCTCCCTATGTAACGTATCCAGTGTTTTATTTGATTTTTAAATTTATTATGGATGTTGTTATTTTTTGAAGGATAGTGGGATTTTGTTGTAGAGTTTAGTACCATAGCATAAAATGTTGTAATTGTGGTTCCTTGCTGTATGTGTTTCATATATATGGAATTGTTGTAAATCCTTCTAAGTCCATTTAACAAAAAACTCAAGGGACAATAATTAAAACACTCCAAAACCTATAATATTAGCACTCTTTTCCTAATGTATATATTTAATCAAAATATAAACCGCATTAACAGCCGATCGATATTATTTTGACTGGCAATTTATGATGACTTCTAATTGAAATTGAAACATGCTGATATGTAATCTCTGAAAATAGATTAGAAGGTTTTACAAGTAAGCCGATGATAAGTAAAATATTGTGCATAAATAAAACGTGTTTTTCTTGTGAAAACGAAGAAAAAAATTGGCCATGGTACGGTGAGCGAAATCCCGTACCCTCTCGTTTACCACGCACGCATACATACTTATATATATATATATATATATTAACTATTTTTTCTTGATTTAAAAAATAAATAAATATCTGTTGCGTTCTAATTATAATATCTAACTTTATCCAACACATAAATGCATATGTTTATTATATTTACAGAAATATTGAAATATTTAAAGACAAAGCACCGGGAAGGAAGGGTTAATGAAAGAAAATTCAATATTGATAGCTTTTGAGAAAGTTTAAGCTTATATTCCATGCTCGCGATAGAATTTTCCGTTCACAATGTTTGGCCAATGAGTTTTCCTCGGCCTTCATATATGAAAATAATAGAAAACGATTTGCGAACCGACTGAACCATAAAGGGTAATTCCAGCGGAGCAATCCATCGCATCAGTTCCCAGAGCCGATGCAGTCGATCGATGCGGAAAATACGAATTGTGAAAAATATGTGCACGGGCCAATTGAATTATTAAATAATAAATGACGACTAATAAAAATAATAAACGACGACGGAAGCATGACGGCGTACAGCAGGCGGAGCCGGATGAATGTCTGAGTAGGAGGTATGAAAGCGGACAATTTTTTCGTTGTAAATCGTACTTACCATAATCAAAACAATGAAAATTTATTTTGAAGAGAGTGAAGAGCTGAAAGGGGAAAAGAAGAAAACTGCCAAAACGGGATATCAGAATTATACACTCGTACACACATCAGTGGGGTGCATTGCTCCTTAACTGATTGTAAGCTGTATCTTTTCAGGTGTTAACTAAGCAACCATCACGCTGTTTCCCCGCAGTATTCTAGATTCATTCACATTCATACATCGTCTCATACATTATCTTCTATTATTCTGACGTCTGACATGGCCATTTGATTGACTAGATCCTGCATTGTCTTCCTCGGCGTCTCCGGCTTCTTCATCCGTTCACATTCACGTCATATTCTCCTTACACTCCTTTCTTGGTCCATTCGCTCTGCGGGTTTTCAGGTGTTGATTATAATGTTTCATCGTGAAAACCAGAAAAACTTAGATATACAAGCAGGCATTCTGAAGAGAGCCCTACAGTCGGACATTACAATTACTATAACACGTGGGTGTCAAAATTCACTATTTTACCTCTTTTTTACTAATTCTGAACTATCCAAAACTAAGCTGGCACATTTTTACAACGGATTTCTTTAAACCGGGCAACTAAATAAAAACAATAAAATCACCACTAAAGAAATCAGAGTATCCACCATAAGCGAAGCCACATTAACACCATTCTTTTGGTAAAGTTACTAACCGTAAATGATGAACATTTGCCTAAAACTATCAACCAAAACAGTGCAAAACAGGCTTATTTTGATAAATAGTGGATTTTTGTGTAAATCTTCATGAAGCAAGCTAAAAAATCTAATTGAGGAGGACAAACGTTGGAAGGGCAAGGCGATCAAAGCAGGTTTAAACTAAAAATAAGATATTTGCTAAGTGGGAACATTTTTTTAGGGTAAAACGATTATGACATAAAAAGTCCTCAAATTTCAAGAATTTTTTTTTTAATCTGAAATCTTACGGTAAGCAAAGCTTTTCACTTTCTTCTGACATTCTTCTGTATACAATAATAATGTTTAATTACCTGTATTTTTTACAACAAAATAAAAAATAATGATATCCTCACTGGAATTTCCGGTGCAGAGGATTTCATTTACGAAGTATGAAATTACATTATATTAAATTGATATGATTGCTAAAAAAAATGTTTATAGGGTGAGGTATTTTAAGTGCAGTTGAGGGGTTTCGGTGTTAGTCTGTATTTGGTGTTAATACATTTTCTATTTCAGATCTCCTTACGTAACGTATCCAGCATTATTTTGATTTTTAAAATTATTATAAAAATAGATTTAAAAATAATAATAGAAGATAGAATAAGATTAGGAGTACAATAATAGCATTTAGTTGCAGGTGCGAGGTGATGATTATTAAGTTGTCGTTTGGGCCACAAGTCACAATATACGAGTACGACACACTTACGGTACAAGAAAGCAAGCTCAAGACCTAAGTGCAAGCAGCGCACTAGTCGTGCGATAAGTACAAGTACACCGTTGTCGCTTCCTCTAATAATAAGAGGCACAGCTGGATATCATTATTTTACCGCACGGCAATATAATAACAGTAGTTTCCATCACTTTGATTAAAAGACGTGTATTCGTGCAACCGGCAGTAGATAACCATAATAAAAGTAGGTACTATACTAGATAGGTATCGGTTTCCTGTTTATGAGATCCATACTAAAGCTTTTAGGGAGACTTTGTGAGCATTAGTTTTCTGTTGTGAGACATGATTGGCTGAGCAGCCGAATCGGAAGCAAAGTACACGGTGTTCGCAAAGTTATCTGGTTTATCGAAAATATTAATAATTTTCATGATGACTTCAAATTACAATACATCTTTAATCATTTTTGGATAAGTTAATGAATATATACCAACACGAAAATAAAGGTTCATTAACTGTTGAGTGCGGTGCAGCGCTATGGCGCTAAAAGCCACGAAAATTGCGACGAAGCTCTTAGGCGCTGCATTCTTCATTATGTATTTGTTGATCCTTACAAGAGCACGTGTTCCATTTGAGAGCGGTGTATTGCAGTTGGCGTATATCTTGTAAACTATCTATATTGTTTGTCCTGTTATAATAAATTAAAGCGATATATTTCACCATGTCGGATCTTAGTTCTATCGCGGACGATGTATCAAAGGACGGCGACATTACGGGTGATGATCCCTTCGATCTGATAAATGGAGACCGTGGTGACGAAAGTGCGATTATTGGCCATCGCAATAATAAAATGCGAATAGAAAGTGAATTTTCCTCATATACGTCCGCTGTAAGACGGGAGTACATGACCTTTGCACGGGAAAACACAATTGTGAAGCGATATAATTTTCTATTTTTTTATTAGATGCATGGGATACAATTCTTTTTACATTTAATATCAAAAATAATCATTAAGTTTGTTTGATATTTGTCCCAAGTTATTGCATTTTTGGTTAATATCAAATTTATTAACACAAATTATCAATAGCTGTTTACGCACCCTACTTAAAATACCTAAAATCAGTACAGGACTAAAACGGTAAAATATGAGCACCCCAAGTAAGCTCTTCCACAATGAGTATTATATATTCATAATTAAAATCGTGACGGTTAAAACGTGGGTGTGAACTCGGTAAGACACTAAATATCCATATTTGATGTAAATTACTTGTCCACCATAACAAAGGTTAAAATTTCATTTGGAAATAATTGGAATAACCTGGAAAAGTTATTTTACTACCCTGTTTCTTTAAATCTAATAATTTCCGATTTTCGATAGTTAAACTCAAACACACATATGAATTTAAAGTAATTTATATTTAACTATTATTCTTTAGTTTTAAAACATTAAATAGAAACGGAGGAAACACATTAAATAAATTTTAATAATCCAAAGAGATTTTACGTAAATTAATACGAATAATCTTATAGCAGCGGATCTTTTAAAGAAATCTTACTCTGCAAACCAGACAAATATCTTTTTTTTTTAATTTCTTGGGCATTAACTATGTAACAATTTCTAAACAATTTGTTTTTAAAGAAGAGTTTTAATTCACATGGTACATTTGCTGCTTTCTTAAAACTAGCTTAAATTATGGAAGTACAGAAGAGGCACAATTAAAAATATGTATAGAATGTTTAAACTCAGTTTTTTCTTTATTGAAACTCTGCACTGTTTCTAACAAGTAATTGGTAAACTCGGAATGGTTAATATTTCGGAAACAGAGTTCATGTACCCTGAACATACCTACTTACCGTGCATCACACTCATTACATTCTAAAGGGACTCTTCAGTAAGGTATTTTTTTCGAATTTATCAGAAATGTTCTTGTTGTAATTTTTTTTTGAATTGGTGTAGAAAGTTAGAAAATGAAATCTGGAAATATATGAGATATTTTTAAAGATAAGGCGCCTGTATAGACATTTTTTATAAATTTTGTTGTTACTAGATTGGCTGTTATTATTTCCACTATAGACGTATTAGTTTAATTCGCAACGAATATTAAATAACAAATGTACATCGTGAATTAAAACTCTTCAAAAACAAAATGTACACAAATATCTCCTATATTTCTTAAGACTTATGTGTGTTAGTTGATTCCCTGCATTAAAAGATTAAAAAAGTTTTTTAAATTTTGAATGATCGAGTATGCACAGTAGTGGAAACTTCAGCAAGGTAATATTGTCAACGCGCTAATTCGTTTGCCTATACAAGGCGCTTACGTGGTGAAACTGAAATAGCTTTCTTTAAAAAATTCCTCTGGGTAACATGAAAAAGGGCTTCAAAGCACGATTTAGAAATTTCGATCTAAAGTAGCTAGCTACCAAAGCATTCGTCTTTAACTTATATTTTAATATATAAATAAAAACAATAATTTCGAATAATTCTAGTTTTCAACAATCCAAGCTCGAGTGTCCCCCAAAAATACGGATAATCGGAATTTTAATGCACGAATTATTAGTAGAGTTATCATAAAACAGAATATCATCCCTTTAGAGGTAAAAGTCACTATGTGTCATACAGCCAGTATGGCACTTTATATATTTTACCTCTAGTTCTGAGGGGGCTTCTACAGAAATATGCCCAATTGGGAAAAACTGCATTTAAAAAATGTTTATCAGAAACCAGTATAAATATTGCGTATTAATTTGTTCCAGTTTAATGAGTTTTCTCAGAAATGAGTTATGACTGATTTACACAAAATACGAATAATTAATGGTCTTTCAGCAAAGAATAATCCATACTATCACAGTAAAATCATTTTTTCAGGATGTGGTCACGCTAACTAAATTATCGTATTACGTCAGAAATAATGATATTGGTGGACAGCGACGGTATCAGAGTTGGCAATAATAATGTATTATTATAATGTGATTTACTTATCAAGTGTCATTCAGGATAAATAATAGCACTGGCGCAAGTCAATAAGGTAATTGAATAACTTAATAGAATATAATGTGTTTACAATACTACACATAAAAAAACTATCGATTTGATGGATTGCCATCGTAGCAACCCATAGATTCGTCGTTACTAGCCAAATTCAACATTGAATATTGGATTACGAATATGGGATTAATACTGTCTGCACTTTCTCATAATTATTTTTGTAGCTAGGTCTAATATTCGAATGTAAATCCTTCAGATCATAACATATTTGGAGGGCCGCACCAGATTTCTGAAAAATTATAGGCGGTTCAAGTATCAGCGATTATTTCATTTTCAATTTTGGAATAATTTATTGAAGATTATCTGATGTGTACCCGGCCTTGCTCGGGTACAATAATCGATTTGACGGCGAAAGTAACTATCTTCAAATGAAGAAACATTCATTTGAATATTTTATTTCATTCCAAACGGTTATTTTTTCAAAATATATCTAAATCATAAAGTTCTTAATTAAGTAGGTACCTACTTCCTAGGTGTTTTCCATTTTGAAAATATTCTACCCAAAAAACCTTATTTTTTTGAATATGCAATCTGTAGCTAACCAGAGTGTTATATCTATAGGTTAACCTAAATAAAACATGGCGGGTTCAATGTTTTTCATACTAATTTCAAAACGTTATAGCAACAGTTTTACATATTGGATTTCATTCAAACTAACTAACTTCTCGGCACTAATAAGAACAAACTGTGCTATTTTATTTCTCCGGTCCAGTAATTTTCGAGAAAATCGAGGACAAACAAACAAACTTTCATTGATTTTTACATATATAGATTATAAAACTCATTGCAGTATATTTTTAATCATTGAAAATAATACTAATAACTCTCAAAATGAAACCGAAAAGACACAGAATAGGAAAAAGTGAAGGTAACAACTCATGGTAGTAACCCGTGGTCTATTCGGGACCTTGCGCTTTAATCCACTGAGCTACGGCTACCCCGATATAAATAAAAATCGGATATGTATATCCGAGACACTATCTAAAAAGATTACAAATAGATTCGGGTAGAATCTTGTGTTCATGTAAAAAGGTAGCAGCCAACATATATGGGAATTAATTGAAGATGATATTGACAGTTCTTAGAAATCGAAGTATGTCACCGATAAAAGTGACGGGATGGATTGGGGTATTAAAACTCAGTGGATTAGAGCCCGGATAGTTCACGAGGTCTTGGGTTCGAGTCCCAGCAGCTAACGTGACTTTTTTTCTTTTCTGTGTTATCTCGATTTCATATTTCATTTTAAGAGTTGTTAACATTCTCTTCAATGATTAAAAATAGATTAATTTATATACGTATTTTTTATTGTTATTTCACCCGTCTCAGAACAGACATCGTCTAGTGAGAAGGGTGAAGTACATGTAAATGTTTAAAATAAACGCCCGGGATATGATAATAAACGCCCGGGTTGCCGGAAATGAAAATGAAATGAAATGAGATTACTTAATTAATAATTAGCGAGATTTTTTTAACCTTACCCCTCTTTATTTATAGCGATAAAATATGTTATATATACACGCGAAATCGCTGCTAGATTGGCTGGGATATCGTTCTCACCTTTATACGAACTATCGACTTTACTAGCATAGTTAAATTTTTTATTAATCAAATAAAATTTTCCCAACAATATGAACCAAGATTGTGTATTTCAGGAGACTTTAATATACCTACCAAAGATTAGATGTTGAGTTATCCTAAGTTTCTGATTAACTATTTATTGTATTAGGTACCTTTTGTTGTAGTGGTGGGCGAAGCGGCTCGGTTTAGTGAGCCGGCTCGTTTGAACGACGGTTCGCGTCCCCCCGCACCATGCCCTCACCCTCGCTCCCTTGGCTCTCCTAAAGACGTCCTTAAGACGCTCTTACACGATACTTTTTTCGTCCAATTTTCATGTGGATTGTCTTTACAGAGAGCTGATTTAGTGATCCGGCTCACTAAACCGAGCCGCTTCGCCCACCACTATGTTGTTGAAGTTTGGTATCCAGTTTATTGTGACGTACTGAAACTTTGTTGTACAGCATTGACATGCCCTACGCGGGGAAGTTTACCTACAAATCTAACTTTGCAGGAGCTAACGATGAACTGTATTTCGTAGCTTCGTGACAAAATATCCTTCAAATTTGATATAAAAAAGAATATGAATTAATAGCTTTAAATAAAAAAGGAATTCACCCGGATATTTTAAAACAAAGTTACGAAAAGGTCCTCTCGAGGCGTTAGAATGTTTCAATCATTTTTCATAAAAGGCCATTTGGGGGTTACATGTTGCATACAAAGTCAAGTACAATTCAAGTAATTCAAGACATAAAGTCAAGTACAATAATATTAATAATTAATAAAAAAGAAATTAGGACATACAGTTAACGATCTCACCTCTCTATCCTTATTCCCGTAGACGATGCCGAGATTGGGCATCGCCCTGAGGATGGCCACGAGGGATTGGATTGTGTTACTGTACACCACGGGCCGGTACTGCTTGAAATCCTCATTCGTGAAGCCACTCTCGTGGATAATTCTGAGGACAAGAAAACACACAACTTAGAAATAGCAATAGACAAACATATAAAATAAATACCAACACAGCTTTAACTAATCAAAGAACTACCGCGAAGCAACATTTTGGTGAACAAGCACCATGTGCGTGAATGCACTTTATATACGAAATATTAATTAGAACACTTTATAAACCGATGCCTCCGCAACATCTTTACGTAATACCAGCAAAGGCAGACACAACGGCAACTGAACTAACCCGTGGACTATTATTGAAGAAAACCGAACAATTTCAAGAATGGCTATAAAAAACACGACGATAGCTTGTATTTCAATTTGCAACGAAGATAAATAAATTCATCGTATATTGAATACTTTTCTAGGAATCTATTTCTGGTTTCTAGAGTAAAACAGTTGAAAACAATTCGAATAAAGTCCTAAAATAAATCCTGACTTACAACATTAAATACAATTCCTGACTTCAACACGAAGTAAAAACAGAAAACAACAAACAAATCGCATCACTCCTTAAGGAAAAGCAGCAGAATCTGACAGAGATTATAAATAATGCAACGTATCCATCCATAAAGCGCATTCCTCGCCTTAAGATCCACAATGGCGGTCTGTTCAGCGCAATACAGAGCGGCGGATGTGGGTGCATAAAAAGCATCGCATGTGCATTTGCATAGCGATGCAACAATGGGAAGCCTGTCTGTATAAGACGACTCGTATGTGCTCTGAATTGGATGTACTGTATCAAATCGTTCAACGTGATTATAAACACGCTTCCATGAACCACAGGCGCTCGGCGTTACAAAACGATACTCGAGCGACTTGACTCTTGAAGCAGCCAGCGCAGAGATGCGATATAGACATCTACCCATATTTCAACAAGTCTCGACTCTTGAGGGAGCCTTTGTATGGAAATCAATACAAAGTGAATTGGTGTTTCTCTGTCGGCTCGGAATACGAATATTGATCAGCCGAAGATTGTTAATCTTAGACATTAACGCAAAAGTATTGTATAGGTTTACTCTTTCTATAGTCAGTATTGAGGTCAACGAATTTAAGGACGCCGACTTGTAAGACTTCGATCGGAAAGCCATTATCAGCATTATCGGCAGTTTCTCGAGACAGTCACGCAAACATTAGTCATATCTAATAACTTTGTTTTCCAACGTTTCTGCGCTCTGTGACATCCAGAAATAGCATCACAATCACAATTATTCTGTGCTACACCAGTCATCTAATATATAGAACAAGTAACGTAAGTAGGGTTGCCATAAATGTCATAATTGATCAAAAATTTATTTAAAAAGGCCACCAAATCTCACCACATCCCCAAAGATGACAGGCTCCGAGGGAAATTACTCCTGTGTGGAGTTATGTAAAAAAAATAAAATATATATATTATGTTCCATATTTACGGACGTCCCACTAATAATAATAATAATTTGCATAGAGCCGTTTTTCCGAAAAAAATCACCTCGAGGGCGCACCCACTGTATTTATTTATTTCTGTCAGTTTTTTGCTTCAAATTGACCTTTTTTTTCGAAACATGAATCACGTTGAGCATAGTCAGGACTGATGTTTCGCGAGTAGTTTTCTCAACTCCAGGCAAATGCAAATATAATAGAGATGATATTAAATACCAAAATGCCAATTTGGGTAATTGTAAAATCATACAAAGCAATTATAAATGGGTATGAATTGGTCATTGCAAATTAATGTCTCCGGTATATTTCTCGCCTTTTTTTGTGCAACCCTAATGTGTGTATGTATACACCGAATGTTACTTGTTGATAGACCGTAGCTAATTTGCGACAGTGTAATAATTAAGGACCACATTTTATATTTTTACGCATCCACTCATTTATATCATCTTCGTGCGATATCTTTGTGTTGAAGCTGGGCGAATAGCAATCTGAACTTCCTATCATATGTCACTTGGTAATCGTGCTTTCAACCTTACTACAAGATGTTATAGATTCACTCTTTATGCTGTTTGTGTAACTATTCTTCGAGAGAAATGAATCGTTATTTTGATGCATTCTCGTAACCGGATGGTTTAATATGAACTAAAGTGGTACATGTTTAATAACATCGCACCAAACAAATGTTTCAAGTTGTCCTTAAATTGTCGCTCAGCATAATTATAATTCTGCACGGAGTTTAATTTTGGCATGATTATTACCCCCACATGGTTCAATTCCATTTGTTCGCTCCGTCCCACGGTCGCCGGCGCTCGTTACACTGGATATTGGATACGAGAGGCGAACCAATCAACGCCCGCTGTACTTGTCTAGTGCCAGAGCAACATAATACGGTAGTAGTGAATGGATATGAATGGCGCCCTTCTGCTTATCGCCGATGACACATCCATTAAACCTTCGGCGGAGACTGGCGGCTGGCGACAATAATATGAGCACACCGACTATGGTCTGGATATTGGAGAGAGATAGATCGAAGGCGAAGTAATCAATATCCACGTTATTTGGTATCGGTTCGTGATCAAATTAAGTTAACACCAACGACAAAATTCCAAATAAATCATTGAAATGTGCTGTATATAATCAATCAGAACAAATAATTAAAATTAAACTCTTCTTTAAAAGAAACTTACGTGGGTAAATATTTTATACGAAACTTTTTTTTATAAATAAACGCAAATGAAATATTATGTTCAATTCTTCTTCGCCTCTTCATTACCTTCAGCCTCACAACATACCCCAATTGGAGATGCCATAGTCTCACTGGCTCCAGACGGTTGGGAGCATCTGGGACTCTTGCGTGGTATCATATAAAAAATAAATAAAAGTTTCCGACATGAAAAAAAAAAAACACCAAAATATTTCAAAATAACTGGATATTTTTATTCTAAACCTCAAATATCAGAAATTCCCCGAGATAACAAACCACCAGAGAGTGATAGGCGATAGCATTTTTTTTTGTATAAAAACCTGATTATAAAATGTACGAGGGGAATAATATGATGTTTCAAAAACATAGCTCAGTGAGAAAGGAAAGAGTTTTTCGCGTTGCTAAAAAAAAGAGAAACAAAAAATTAAATAACTCGTTAGTTTCTTCTTCTACCGACCCGAACCAAGTGTGAAAATCACCGTAAAAACCATAATTCTGTACCTTAAAGCTGAAAGTCACATTTGCATAATTGTTGAGTAGAACGGTTTGAAGTTTTTCTTTGCTTTGAAGTATTACTATTATTTTTAAGTATTATTGTTAGGATAGGTGTATCCGAGACTCTATTCCGATTGCAATTGTGTTTGGGAAGAACTTTGCAATCATCATAAGGATGGCAGTCAATAATATGGGATTTAAAATTGGAGGATAATATTAGCAAGTCTTGAACTTGATCGGTGTAGATGGCGTAAATTGAACAGGTCTCATAAGCTTAGTCGGTAAAGCCGTTTTCCCGGATAGACAGAGGTCCTGGGTTCGAGCCCCAGATGCGACTGATACCTTTTTATTTTTCTGTTGTTTTTTCGGATTCGTGTTTCATTTGGGATGTGTTAATATTATCTTCTTCAATGATTTAATATTACAAGGAGGCATATAAAATTCAATAAGTTAAAAAAATTTAAAGAAATGACTTCATTTGTCAAAATGCATGTTTCCCAAAAAAAAAATTTATTGGACAATCGACGTTTTAGACTAAGCTATCTTAGAAATGGAAAATCGGAGGGCTCTTATTTACAGGATTAATATTATTAATAGTAAGTGAATATACATTGAAATCGGTATTATTAACTCAGTTTTGAAAAAAAAATGCTTTCGGACTTTCAGCTTCAGCGCTATTCATATAAAAGGAACATAATTACTAAGTTACATAATTACAAAATAGGAGTAGGAGTAGGGTAGGGGTTGAGGTAGGAGTAGGAGCAGAAATAGGAGGTGGAGTAGAAGTAGGAGTTGGAGTAGAAGTAGGAGTTGGAGTAGAAGTAGGAGTTGGAGTAGAAGTAGGAGTTGGAGTAGAAGTAGGAGTAGGAGTAGAAGTATCCAGTCATAAGAAAAATTAAAATTGTCCGATGGGTAAGACGTTCGGCTAGCATAGAATTCGATTCTCACAAGGAGTATCGACACCGACTAACTACCTCTTGCAAAAACAACAACCAATGTCAATAAATTGCTGCTACGCATATACTCCAGTTTGGGCGCCCAACTCATGACGTCATATCTGCACCTACATAATGTTGGATAAGTTTGATTAAACTGATCAAAATTGCTGCTAAGCATAATTGGTTGCTATAAGCGTTGCCTACCACTACATCTGTCATGACTAGCTCAATGAAGTCAGCCGGCGAAGTCAAATACTACGTAGGTTACACGGCAAATATATCAACTAGTGATGGGCACATTCAAGATGTTGCGAAATGTTCGATTATATGGATTCTAAAATTAGTCAAAAAGAATTAAATTCATATTTTTTACTATAAAAACAAACAACTACTATTACGTTGATTAAATCAATTCGAATGTATAATAAAATTAACCAGCTCTCAATGGATAGTGGTCATTTTCAGAGGGGGGGGGGGATGCGTCGTTGTGTTTTAAATTAGAATATCTAAACTGAAAATCATAATAAAATACATTATGCCCATCGCTAACACGAACTACACGACGCGCGAGTACTTGCTCTAGCCAGGTGAGCAATTAGCAATGCATAAAACAGTAATGTTACCCGAGAATCTGGCGGGTCTAAAATAATTAATCGGTTGCATTCTGTGAGAATTAATTCTTTCTGGCTGAAGAGCGTATTGTCAGTCGGGCAAAAACGGTGCGAGGCAGACGGATGGGTGAGAAACTGGGTAATTGCTTTCCTAGTGATCGATCTGACAGGGTTCCTAAACCTTTGGATGTATCAATCTTATTACAAAGCTTTTAATTACTTACATGGGTCTGAAGACGAAAGTTCGGAATAAAAAAAAAATTATGTAGGTACAATTCGCTACTGTGCGGGGACAGTGCTGATTAAAATGTACAAAAGATACTATAGTGCCAAATGAAAGGTCAAACAAATTTAGATTTCTTATCTCTCTTCATTAATGACTGTATCCCACAAAAGTAAACCTTTTCACGGCTAATTAATTATATTTGAGAATACCAGTTTTCCTTATAATTATTATTCTTATAATCTATATATTATTACGAGCAGATGAGTATTTTTAATAAAATTCTTTTTAGTTATCTCAAGCTTTTAATAATGCCTTGGAGCTTGAAATCACATTATACATGGTGTTTAGAAACTAGTGGTACACGCTGAAAACTGGTGAATCACAAAGAGAATTCAATTTTTAATATTTTTTAAATTTTACTTCTTTCCTTTGTTTTCGGTAACTAAAGGGTTGAAAAACTATTGGAGGTGGGTCTACGCTTCGGTGCATTTTAAAAGACAATACACGGACTGATAGCAACCCCGTAGCGACCGAATAATTTGAATTTGATCACAAAAAAATTCCACTTCGGACTGGAATCACTCGAAAACTAAAGCTCAATGTGAAAAAGTTATACAACAAAATCGACTCCAAATGTCATGCAGATTTAGCAATTTCCCGCTTGTATCATTAGTTTCCAGACACCGTGTATAACAAAAAGACTACATAAAAACAGTTAATCATTATAAAAATTAATACATCAGTAAGTGAATATTTTTTTGCATTATCAAATACCATTAACACATGAACTATGAAGAGCTTACGGCCAGTTTTTCTGTAGATATACTCAATAATGTTAATTGATTGGGTTGTTAGGATTCCTACCCGATGGCAACCTAAATATCTGCCGAGCTGAAAAAGCAACTGAAATACCGGCTCTAAGTCATTTTTAATGTCACCTGAATTTCAATTATTGTTTTAACTCGTTTTACCGTAAATTTCATTTATATATACTGCACGTTTTTGCATTCATTGTCTTCTGCATTCCTGGCATCGGATTAGTCAGAATAAAAACGAACAAGGTGTCAAATAGATGACCATTATCTTTAATATACACGTGAATGTTAGTGGGACACTTGGACGTGCTTCAGGCCTCGAATCGAGCCAGCATCCCTAATATGGAGCGAAATCAAAATAATTAACGAGTCGTCTGTATTACGGTGCCGGGTGGGTATGCTCCACGGCCTGTAATAAACAGATACCTAAATTTACATTTATAAGACGTTATATTATTTTTAATGTTATAATTGGTATTTTTAATTTGTAAGCGCCGCCTATTAGGAACACGGAGTCAGTGTTAGTGTAAACAATGTCCATATTTTATTCAATTTGTAAAAATATTTAAAATATTAGAGATTTTTAATCTAATTCATTGCAATTAATTGTACCGTTTATGCAGTCCATACGAAATGTCAAAAACCCAGCAAATGCGGTATAGGACAAAAAAATACATCGATTTTTCATAGCTCTTTCCACGGGCAAGTTCACAAATAAGTTTGCGCGGTTCGCTCGACTGTAGACTGTACTCGACTCGACTGTGACGACGTCTTCGAGAGTGAGATTCTGGTACACAGAAATTTATTTGAGCCAGAATCTCAATGTTAAATACGTTTTTTTGAGAAATTCCATCTTTATGACTTAGACCTTGAAAGGAATTATTTCCCCCAGAGCCTCTTGTGTGGAGTTATTGTAAAAACAAAAACAGAAAAACATACTACACAGAATGTTATAGGGGTATATATATATATGTATATGTATATATATATATATATGTATGTATATGTATATCTTACACAAAACTTTTTTTTAATATGAATACCGCACAAGAGTCCCAAACTGCTCCCAACCGTCTGGAACCAGTGAGACTATGGCATTCCCAATTGGGGAATGTTGTGAGGCTGAATGTATTGGGGAGGGGGAGGGGAAGGAGAAGGGGGAGAGGAAGGTGGGGAAAAGAGGAAAAGGGGAAATACCTGGCTATTCAGATCTGGTTACCAAAAACGGCTAAAAGCCATTTCAAGCAACGTTTCAATTTCGAATGGTGGTCTTTCACCAGGGCGATACTGAGCGTATCTTAAACTCTGGAACGTGCGCAAATATACTATATATTATTTTTAAATTAATTAATTGTGAAACAACACAAATGAATTACCAAATATTACTTGTGCACGCCGGGATTTGAACCCGCGTTCTTCGGATTCGTAGTCGAGAGCCTTACCCCTCGGCCGTCATAAAACGATTAATATGTCAATAAATAAATGTGTATTGACAACTTAATTTAATATGCACTAAGTCATATTAAACATATTATCGTACGTATGTCAAAGATTTATCAATAGTAATGGAAATCTGTACAATAAATCTTAAAAGCAAAACTTTCATTGTGCAAGAACAAGATGTGTGTACCTACCGATGATTAATACATTATGAAGCATTGAATTAGTTGAGTGTTTTTGTTTTATAGCACATGACATGAATAATGATGTTAACCAAATGAATCATCTGCGACAAAGAAAAAAAACATAACACAGAAACAGAAGGAGACCGCTTCATAACAGAGCGGGAACGACCACGCCCGAAATGTATATTTATGCACGAATATTAAAGTAAACTGGACAAGGACGCGGGATAATGACCCAGAAATAATGTATACAACGGCTATAAATATGAGAAGTTATGTATGTTATATATTCCTAATAGCTCCCGTGGTGGAGTGATTAGGAATGTTAAATTTGGATCTCAAGAATGGGTGATCGATTCTAATCGAAGATCAAAGGTAAGGACAAAATTTCTATGGGTGGTATCTAAATCACAAAAAACTTGTGAAGTGCGAGTTCTGGTGTCATGAAATTTGCACAGCATGTTGCGTTTGGAATTTCACGGTCAAGTAATTTCAGCTCCTCGTACCCCAAGCTATGAACTTTTTTTATATATTCGTTTAACCAGTGGAGAGCAGTTCATAAAGGCTGAAAAACTGTGCCTACCCCGAGAAAAAGGAATCTTAAAAAATAAATTAAAAGGTAAATAGAAAAACGCAACAAATTTATGAATTTGGTAAGAAACTTGTAAGGTCATTTATAAAGTTGGCCATAAAAATCAGCGGAAGACGATAATGAAGTGGACATTTTCAAATATTCCACGTACAATTCAAACCGCAACTTGAAGAACTGCAGTCTACCTTTGGTAAAAGAGAGCAATTCGGGCCACTGCAGGTGACTGCATAAATACGAGATCAGGTTATGAATTTTGAGGAAGTTTTTGACGTATAAGAGAATAATCACACATCTAATGGTTTAATTCTGCGAGGGACGAGAGGGAGAATTATACGTTTTTTTACTAGACACACTAAAACAGGGCAGTAAACAATTCGATCAAACAGTTTCAATTGCTTCGCTTATATATATACACATACACACACACAGAGGCATCATGTCACTTGATAAGAGTAGGCATATTTGCTTCATGTCAAAAACAAGAAAAAAAAATGCTGACTCGTCCATTAGAGCATGCTCCTGCCATAAACAGTAAGTGTAAACATTAGCGCGGCTTACATTACGCACAGTAGGTAGTGAGTATGTGTCTGACACGATGTGACAACCCAACCTGTTTTATTACATAATGAATCAGTGCGTCATATCAGCCAGCTTCCAGTCGAATCAGGATGTGCAGCGTAAAAGGGGTGACGCAAACGAGCACCCATCTAAATCTCAATCAATCTGCGCCAGCTGGTGGGGACGTGTTATCACCCCACTGATTGCACACGTCGCCTCGTCTCGCTTCATATACATACCCAATACCACTGAACAGACAATGCCTAGAAGTGTGATCTATATTTGCAACAGAAGCATCAAATGTAAGAAAATAACGTACCTTCTCGGCCCATCCTAATTTTTCAACAGATTTTTAACACATACGTTTGCAAAATATAAAATGTTGGTTTATGTAATACAGTACTTAAAACAAATTATGTGCATTGATAAAAAAAAAATTAACTCGTCAATGTTAAATTGACGGGCAGCCTTGGGATGATCAACTATAAAAATGCTTAGAAACAGGCGAACAGAGAGTTGCTCAACAAAACACTCAGCTGATCCGGTGCCTCAGATTGATCAATCGAAAAATTAAAAAGAAAGACTGTTATTACATGATTATGTGCTCAATAAAGAAATTCAATGAAAAAGTTTGATCAATTCCATTCGAAGTAGGGAAAAATTGATCTTACTTCGGACACACACACACGGTGCCACAATGCACTTCTATCTGTGCACTTCTTCGGTGACCCGTACCCGTATTCGGAGATAAATTATATTAATTTAACGTAAACCCGGCTCCTTTACGGTGATGGTATTCAAACAAATACGAGTGTTTATCCTCCCCAATACCGAGTTTGAAGACTTAATTCCGCCCCCAGCGCGAGTGATACAGTTTAAACATTTCAGTTATGTATGCACTTCTGTGATAAAATTCATCCATAAAATATTTGACCAAAACAATTATTTTCATGAATTAGTTGTAAAAATATATTTTTTTAGGAATAGATAAAATTTAAGGATGGTGTTTGTAAGGTTTTTTTTTAACATTCTCCACACAGGAGGCCCAGAGAAAAATATTTCTTTCAGGGTGTATGTAAACTTTGGGGATACTGTGTAGAGGGTCTTTTTAGGGAAAACAAGGAGAGGAAGTTCTAGGAAGGAAAAAGACAAGGGGTGGGTAGGAATTGAGGAGGTGATAGACGTATGAATCCGTCGCTATCACTGCGGTGCAAGGCGATGGATCAAGAGTCCGGGTGGAGGTCAAAGGGTCTCCTTCAATGAGCCGCCCGATCCGGCCCGCCACGCACGGGCAGGCGCATCCGCCCCCAAGACATGGACAAACCTCATCCCATTAACCCGACCACCCCTGCTAAGTCATCAAACGTAGCGAATCACTTGGGATGACCCATGGCATAGGTGTTGGTCGAAAGCTCATGGAGAAATATTAATGTTCTAAGAATATAGGTAACGTTGATTGCCATCTTGGATACGGGAAGGTTAACGCGATGTCGTGTCAGCACTTTAATATAAAAGGAAATGTGATAAAACTAATAAACTCTCATTACCGCTACCCATCAACAATATCGGCACCGAATATTACGGATTGCGCTATCTAGGGGTTTTGCTCTATCGGTAACCTTATCTGGATATTATGATATCAGTTCTTAGTATCTTACTTTCCAGCGATTGAACACTGGAATCCATAGGGCTTAAGCCTGGCTAACCTACTATATTAACGTACTATGTGCGTAGGTTCACTATCATACCAACCCACATCTTCGACATGTTAAACTAAACATTGACTTTATTCATAATCTTTGGGTTTCCACTATCTATTATCCAATATGGTAATATCATGAGAAGCGACAAAAACAAGTCACCTATCTGATAATCCGGATGGAATTGTCGCATAGTAGATGTCGCACCTCATGGCTTCGAAACTTGCATATGATGTTGTTATATGAGTTGCTGGTATGAGTGCAGTTGAGCTGAGTTCTTTCGGGCTGCAGTCTGATATAATGATAGCAAACCTTTGATAGGAGAGGACACTACTGAAGAAATCATTAAAACGTTTTTCGTCAGCTCGGAGTTTGTCGTCTGTTCTACTAATATTCATTTATTCGAGTCGAATTCTATCGTTTGGGCCCCACGCAAACTAACTTACATTTTGTGCATAGAAAGAGTTCAAAAGAAATTTATAAGATTTTTATTTTTGCGTTGCTACGAACGATACCCATCTATCTATGCCAATTACCACTCCTCAGACACGTAAAGGGATTGCTCTACTAAAATATTTTTTATTTTATTTTAATTAACGGTAACATTTAACAGTGAGATTCTGGTTCAAATAAATTTATTTTTATCAGAATCTCACTCTCGAGGACATCATCACAACCTCCTATACAGTCAAGCGAGCCGCACAAACTTATTTGTGAATCAAAACGCATTTACAGAGTTTTTGGCATTGCATATACACTGTGTAAACGGTACAATTACACTGATTTAGTTAAAATTTATTAAAAATCTGTAATGTTTAATGTTTTAATTGGTACAAATTGAATAAAAAAAGAAAAAAAAAGTCTAAAGTTACTCGTAATGTCCATTTACTGTTATGCTCCTAATCAAACCTGGACGTGTACGTTGTGCTACCTAAACAAAAACCCATAGATTGGCTCATTGTGTGCATTTAACATGGTAATTCAACGATGTGTCTTTGATTAGTGCGGGGGCGAGGTGACCCACCGGTTCAGTTCCAGCCCACATCTGACCCGACCCACCTGACCCCACGTTGGCCACCAATTGGCAAACGAAGGTGAGTAATCAGCCTAATTGCTATTACGTGATTCGGTCCCTTGTTATGTTCGTCCAAGCAAAAGTAGCGTGCATACGCGTACTTGTACATATTTGGAATAAGTAGGACGTGCCTTTATTATAATTGAGCGCACAGGTTCGTCATGCGATCATATTATGGAAGGACAATGGATTTTTGCGGATTGGAGTACCCACAAACCACACCTAGAAAGCAGGTATACTAAACCCTTATTGAAACAATGAGTATTACTGTACAATGTTATTGTTTTGGGTTGTTAGGTCGTGTTGCATCAGGAATTTCCGAAACGTTAGCCCAAAAGTAATACAAATTAAGTGCAATATGGCTCTAAACTCTAAAAACAATTATTTTGTTGGCCGTGAAAATCTTTTGTAGGTAGTAACATTTATTTACGGCTCACGTTCTACATACTGGTTTTGGATACGGTAGGTATCTAACCTAAATTGTAGGAAATAACTAATGACGGCCTCCATGGTCGAGGGGTAAGGCTCTCGACTACGAATCCGAAGGTCGCGGGTTCAAATCCCGGCGTGCGCAAGTAAATTTTATTTAATTAATTTGTGTTGTTTCACAATTAATTCATTTAAAAATAATATATAGTATATTTGCGCACGTTCCAGAGTGGAAGATACTCTCGTATCGCCCTGGTGAAAGACCACCATTCAGAATTGAAACGTTGCTTGAAATGGCTTTTAGCCGTGTTTGGTGACCAGATCTGAATAGCCAGGTATTTCCCCTTTCCCACCTTCCTCTTCCTTTCTCCTTCCCCTCCCCAATACCTTCAGCCTCACAACATTCCCCAATTGGGAATGCCATAGTCTCACTGGCTCCAGACGGTTGGGAGCAGTTTGGGACTCTTGTGCGGTATTCATGTAAAAAAAAATAAATAAAAATAAGTCCTACTTACCTACCATACCCTATAGCATTAGGGCCAGAATGAAATAAAGCCGTAACAGCACAGTGGCTACATATAAATGAGATTAATATAATTAACTACTTATAAAGTGGAACTAATTAATATCAGTGCTCCCGTTCTTACAGAAGTGGGTGAACTTACTCGTACTTAACTGTCACTGTGTAGGGAGCACACCTTTAACGTATTTGTAACGGTAATAGACTTATTGTAATTACATATTATTATGTATCAGTTTTGAATCTCGTTGTGTATCTTGCTTCTATTTGTATTATTGCAACACTGAGTGAGTTTTGTAAATTTATGTATCCTTTGTCAGAGCATTTGAAATTTTTTGTAATTTATGTATAATAACTGAGTTTTTATAACTGGATTGCTTTAACGTAAAATGAGGTATAAAGAAATTAATGATTTATTATTCATATTCAACAAGCGAGAAGCATTTAAAAAAAAAACTAATCATCTGATTTGTAGTAGACACAGAGACGATTTGCATAAAAAAGAAAGTAACTAGCGTGTCTCGTCCCATCTGACTGCTAGTCGAGCAGTGCTTTCAACCATTCGGCGTTATCATATTTGCCTCAGCACTTCCACAACAAAAGCGATTTTACCTACCCTCGAAAAACGGGGATTTAACGGCCACCCATGAATCAGTCGAAGATTTAAATCGCCAAAAAATCTAATATGCAGCTACGCTACACATAAACATGTGTTTTGATTTCCAAGTTTCACAAAAATAATTACAAACCGAAAATTTAATACATATAAGAAATTACATTTACTTAATTGCAAGACAAAAAGATTTACAAAATTTTAGGTACCTACAGAGTAGAAGAAATTTTCAAATAATTTTAGAAAAATTTCGGGCAGTGATGAAGATCGCGTCAATGAATATCATTTACCTATTTCAGTCGGGTAAGATGTTCATTATGTTCGGGATCACGTTCGTGGGTCAAATGCATTGTACATGTAGTTTAGTATTAGAGATCGATGAACTGATAAATGCAATTCGTTAGCCATAAGTACTAATAATAGAATGTCTAGTCAGTAATAAGATAGAACACTCGAAAAAAAAACATTTGTACGGCGCCCGTGAAGGGATATTTCACAAAAAAAGGCGCAATACAAATCATCAAAATATTATTATTATAAGGTGCTTACATAAATTAGAACATAGACATCGATGAAAAATGCATTTAAGTTAGAGTAGCAGAGCTGCATTTTGGATATCTTTCGCGATTTATGGCACATAGCTTCGATTGAATCAAAGACATCGCAAAAAATGTACGTGGATTTTTACGTACTGGAAAAGAAAAAAATCAACTTTATGAATGTAAATATTACAAAAATTACAAAACGTGCTGTAAGCCTTACATACACTCTGTAAATTGCAGTCGGCCGATCAATCTCCATCAATTCCGTCGATCTGTCAACCTCTATTCCGCCTTGTACAAGTACAGGGTGTCGCCGACAGGGCGGACGATACGGTTTTGTGATGTGGGGGCAGCGCGAGAAGACGGACGCTGACGGCTACTGACGGACGGTGGACGGATGCTGACAGGCGTTGACGGAGGCTGAGCGTACTGGGTCATCGGAAAGTAATGTGTGCCGATATAACGGGATTGATTGCAAACAGATTTCAGTTGGATGGCGGAATAATTGCATGAAATTCGGTGAGGTACATAGAGCAGCTATGATAATGGCACTTGTTTTCCTGTCTGTACTCTCTACCTTATTATTGTGTTTAACTGTTATTTGTTTCTCTTCTTTATAACTACTCTGCGTACATTGTTCTATACCCTAATATATGAGCTTGCGTAATTTATTTAAATATGGCTAAAAACCCACCGTTTTCCAATATCTTCTAAAGAAACAAAAAAGTGAATTGAATGATGTTTGAGGGCCACGAGCCAATTCTGAGCATACGCGTGCATTGGAATAATAAAATAATTTAAAGGCAAATTATTATTTCTTATTATTGAAATTAATTACATTTTAGTATACTGTGTATGCTGATGAGGGAAGCTTTACTTCTGAAACATGTTGATATTTATATATTAAACAGTGTTGTAATAAAAGTTTTTTTTGTGGAACATTGTGAATAAAACTCTTCAAGTTATTTCCAATTTTATTACATTTTAAATCAGATTACAATACTACACTTCTCTATTAAGCAATGCTTGTATAAAGAAGCGGAGTGTGTATATTGCGTTTATATGCTAACATAGTAATGTTTCCTCAAAGTGTTATAAGAAAATGATGCTTGAAATGGTTAATGATAATATTACAGAGTTGGTGGTTTACATAGTGGAAAAAAAGAGAGTGCATAGCGACAAGTTTTGATTTAGTAGTTATAATAAACATAACATAATATATATGTATGTATGTAATGTACAATGTGATGTAGGATAATTAATGCATACCATAACGGTACAACCTTATAGTGGTATATGCATGATAATGTGTGTGTGTATTGTTTTTAGTATGATTAATTTTCGGGGACTTTTAAGTTTATTTTTAATTGTATTTGAGAGTTCGTTAGTATATTTTATTTGTCGATTGAATTTTTTTATTCCTCGGTGTGTGTAATGGTGTTATGCAAATGAAGTATTGATTTTGGATATTGAGAACACGAATTCAAATCTTGTGTGATTTTCTGTCATGAATTGGTATTTTTGTTTTTCTTTTAGTATTTGAAGTATTGAATTTCTTTTAAATGTCACCCAAAGTTGGTACTTAAAATTCTTCAAGAAGTAATTCTTCAATTTCTAGAATTATTAGTATAATTTTAATTTTCAGTTTTTGTACAGTGTTTATTACTGCGTTCAAGTTAGTATGAATAGTATGTTCTTATTCTTATAAATATGTATATTAAGTTTCTAATCTTTTTAACAACTTGACAAGTTTAGTCCTTCCATTTATGATTTGCATCGATCATTATTTCGAGATATATGATTTTATTCGTTGTTTTTAATTTTGAGCAGTTCGAGAGACAATAATTTTAATTGTGGGTTATATATTGAGTGAAATGTTCATGAATTATTATGCGAAAATCTTTTGGGAGGTCATTCTTTCGTACGCTAAATGGAATAACAAAGGTTTTATTGCTATTTGGTGATAGTAGGTTAGTATCGAAAAATATCTTAATTGCGTTTGTGTCCTCGGTGGCGTTTAATTTTACTCTTTCCCAGTTTTTTTTTCCACTTATTATGGAACCGTGTAAAGCTTAAAACCAAAAACTCTACATCTACATATGATGACAAGCTCTGGTGTTGTGAAATTAGCACAACTGCTAATGTTTAAAATTTATAGGATGAAGCAAATATGGTTTAACCCTTCTACAGAGTCTTTTTGGGAGATATTTCTCCCGGAAAACAAACAGCCGTAGAGTCATTTGGGGAGATATTTCTCCCAGCCCGAAACGGACTCATAAAAGTCGTGTTATTTCATTTTGCACTACAGTAATTTATACGATTTAAACTGTGTTAGAAAGAGAGAAAAAAAAGGGCATTTTATTGCCATTTAAAAGTTTACCACGCACATTTAACAAAAAATATCATTTATTATCAAAAGACTAGAAGGGATAAAAAAATAATGCAAGTGACCGTCATCTTCGTTTCAAATTTTTCAATTATCGAAAGTCGGGCGGAACCGGGCAGTGACTAAATCGTAATAAGAGTAACTTTTATACCTGCGCTACTATTAAAATTAACAAGATGCATAAACAAAAAACCATTGATTATTTTTGGAAACAACTAGGTAAATTGTTTGGATCCTTTTCGGCGGCGTGTCTGACATCACGTGACGTCACGACGGTGAATTCAAACAATTAAAGACGGTAATTTGCTTTGTTTGAGCAATCATTGTTTTATTTCGTCGTTGCCGCGATAATATCTGTTAAGTGACACTTTCTTAATTGCTTAGTTTAATTTAACATATAAGTGACACGTGAACTCACATAGCAGAAATAGAATTCGTGTATCGTTCAAATACTGTTGGGTTTTATCACAAAACAGTCTGACGAATTAATGTAATTTATTACGCTGCATCACTCAACAGATACACCTTGTTTCACAATCAAACCGCGATCTTCTTGATAATATAAAAATAAAGTTACAATTAAACGTTACTCACTAAAATTACACGCGTCAACGTGTTAGCCAATATTGGCAAAATATCTAAAAGGGCGGCGTCAATAAACAAAATTATCATTAAAACGGTTATTCTTTCAGTAAACATCCATATTTTTGTTATTCCCATATGAAGGAACGTTCATACGAGCACTTTATCAACCGAACGTAAATGTAAACATAACGTTTTTCATCAGATATATATATTTCACTGGGATGAACGTGAAACACCGTACCACTGACGTATCTAGATATATTATACAGATGTTAAGAGACCACCTGACTTACTTCTAACCAGTGATTCCTGACCTCATTTGGTGTTCGGTGACTTTTAAACAGTAACAATAAGAGAATTTTATTTAATAATTTTTTCAAAATATTAATATTAACTTTGCGGGGTGGGGTCATCATTAATAAATGAAATAAAAATTATTTTGTATTCACCACTTTATTCGTATACACATATCTACATGTTTCGAAAGCGATGCTTTCTTCATCAGGAATAGATAGAATACAAAAAAATAGTAATGTAAAGTATAGACAAATGATAAAAATAGAACACAATAATGTAAGAAAAGACAAATTGTAAACAAAAACAAAAATTTATTAAATTAGGTAAGTAATTAACCTAAATATTAATAAAAAAATATTATTAAAAAATAAATTTAAGAGATAGATATTTAAAAAAAAGATTATTAATTAAATTTAATTCACTATTAACGCTTTCTGATTAATAAAAAGAAGAAGAAAAAAAGTTTGTGATTGAAAAAAAATTCACATATTTTTATTACTAAAAACAAGGTCAGGAATCGCTGGTTGCTGTTTGTCAAGTTCGTCCCTTAACACCACAAAGAGATTTTTCTCGTGAAAATAGGCATACAAACGAAGCTGCTAAAAATATCTCTGTTTTAGTAATTTTCCATTTTTCGCTAACCATCTTTATGACATTGTAATACAGATGTACGAATAAATACTTTTCTTATATCAGCTTCTTCCTATCTATGTCAATTCCTGGTAAGGAAGCCGTGTCGGCACCGCAAAAGCCTTACCCAATTAACCATTGTAATCACAATAAAAATAATTCATCATAAGCAGTATCATTAAAAGCAGACATGTTTATGATAGTATACATGGCACACATAGTTTACTTTACTTTCACACGAAGCCATAATAGACAATGCTTAGAATACGATGGGGTGGTGCTATTCTCATGCATTAATAAAAGCAGGTAGGTACTTTAATTTATTCAAAGAAAGTACCAAAAATGACGGATTTTCGAAGCGGATTGAATGTACCAGGCTTTTACTTTTTGGGCGGCCCTAGAACGATTAATGCGAACGACATTCACTTCGATTCATGGGCCTCGAGTATAATAATGTTTCTTAAAAATTTGTTTCCATAATTTTTATTTTATTTTTTGTGTTTCTCTTCTATAGAAGTGGACGCTTGTGTAAAAGAAGAGTGCGCATCACGATGATAAGTATATTTTGAATATATAATTATTTAGGTTTAGGGAAAAGTGAACTTAAAAAAATATACATTTACCTTGTGTACAAATTTAGAAGACAATTTAATAATTTTGTTATTTTTACATTGAATAGCTCTTTGATTGCTTTTACCTTAAACTGTAAAACTTTCAGTTGAAACGAAATGGACTACTTTGCTTTGCAAGTACGGAACAACTTTACCTATAAATTCCCATAATACATAACATTATTTGTGAAACTAACTAACTAACCAGTCAAGAAACTATGATTTTGTTTTTTTTTTTTTGAATTATCACGTTCTTTCGGACTACGTCATTAAATTTGAATACTTTAAATTCTTCCAATATGATTGTTTTGTATGCTACGTAAGATACACGAGCAAAAATAAGATGACCGGTCAGTGGCTGAGTTGGCATCGCGTTTGGGTCTCACCCAGGCGTCGTGAGTTCAATTCCTCGGCTAGATAAGTCCCCCATCACGCCACAAGCAACATATTCCGCTTACTGTGATGATTAGTAGGAGATTTTCAAATATCGTCAGGTTATTCGAAACCAGGGAATATTTGTTTTTCTCTTTTTTTAAATTAAAGTTAATTAAATTAAAGATCGGCTCTTTCTTTCAGGCATTTAAATTTGCGAAAACTAATTAATTAGAAATAAACCATTTAAAATGCGGAAAGGCTGACAAGGGTGAAATTGGCGAACGGGTGAAATTGCAGGGTGCAGGAAATTCAATTACTGGCGGACTGAACATCAATACCGCGAATAAAAAGTCGCCAAAGGGAGCGAGGTTTCCAGTCGTCAAAGGAATTACTTACCTACCCTTACGTGCGACACCGACAGGGTGGAGAAAGGACGAAAGTAGAAAAACAAATCGCTTAGGCAATAATAGTTAGAAATGCTGCACTAAATTATTGCCATTGAGGTAGATTATTTAAGAGCATAGGAGCAATTGGATACAATTTTTATTAACTCTTTATTTACTTACAATCCAAAAACTTGTTTCTGTTTTATCTCTCTCTGTATCATGCAATATATTACGTATTATATACATTTTGATGTTATCTACAATATAAAATCAAAATAGTTTTTTTTTCTCTGTCGCGCACCCACATAATATTATTATTATATGTTACGCACTTATATATACCTCGTATGTATCATGATGTTTTGTTATTAACTATTTAAAAAAAAATCTGTATCGTGCACTAAACCATGCAAAATATTTAAAAAATGAATCAATCGAGTAGACATCACGTCACACAGACAAAAAAAAACGTATTCCATTCGTTTGTCTGGATGTGTGCAGTGCGGAGGGGTCTGTCCCATTAGACAACGATCGGTACTTACTTAACTTTGTCGAATGAGGAAGGGTTGTCATGAACTTCAATAAAGTGAAACCAACTGCGAGCGCTTACTACCTAATTATATACACATACTAGCTGATGTGTACCGGGCCTTGACTGGGAATTTTTTTTTGGACAAAGTTATGAAGTTGTGAATTCTTGCTTGTCATTAGGGTGCCATAATTGATTTGACAGCGAGAGTAACTAACTATCTCCAAATAAAGAAACATTTATTTGAATATTTTATTTCATTCCAAACGTTTATTTTTTCAAAATATATCTAAATCATTAAGTGCTTAAGTAGGTACCTACTCGTGTTCCATTTTGAAAATATTCTACCAAAAAAACCTTCTTCTTTTGAATATGTAATCTGTGGCTAACCAGAGTGTTATATCTATGGGCTAACCTAAATAAAACATGGCGGATTCAATGTTGTTCATACTAATTTTAAAACAATATAGCAACAGTTTTACATATTGGATTTCATTAAAACTACTTTCCAAACCTTCCCGGCAGTAATAAAAACAAACTGTGCTATGTTCAGCGAAACCGATCAAGTAGTTTTCGAGAAAATCGAGGACAAACAGACAAACTTACGTTGATTTTTATATATATAAACGTAAATTCACTATAAACGCTTCGTTTTAGAAGACAAGTGCACGGAAGATGTCTAATACGACATTCGGCATTACAAACGGAAACTAAGAGCAGCCGTGCACACAATCACACAGGTAAGTAGGTGCCTGATAACGGGTGAAAAGTTTTCAGTCGGGAAAAATAATTAATCAGCATCCACGGTATCTTAGCTCCGCGGTTGATTATCTGTCCTACTAAGTATCCACTGACTCACCATGTCGAGACCGTTTTTCACTTACTCTCAATTTTGTGTACCTATTTCGAATTTTCAACAAACACGCCTAATTTACAACAGCTAATTCGTATTATTATGTGGGCATTCTTATTCTCTTGTTCCTAAGAATGTACCGTTTGGGATATAATTATTATTAATCACTTCTACATTGTCTTATTTTACGGAACAGCAAGC
Source organism: Halesus radiatus (assembly GCA_022606495.2). Taxonomy (NCBI): domain Eukaryota; kingdom Metazoa; phylum Arthropoda; class Insecta; order Trichoptera; family Limnephilidae; genus Halesus; species Halesus radiatus. The sequence continues at coordinate 31,517 of JAHDVE020011472.1, read as the reverse complement.
AAAATAATTGATAAGTTCTGTGTGTGGGTGGTGCTAGACGGCGTGCGGTCACATAATCATGGTCGGGGTCGCTTAGACCTAGTCTAAGGACTCCATATAGAAAGTTTACATAATAATTAATGTTCACAAAAAAAATAACATTCTTGAAAACTGGTAAACATAATAGGTTGGGTGTCATGATTAAATATATATATATATTGTATTCCTGTATTTCCAGTTGGGAAATTAATTTTATTTGTATCTGTATAAACACTTATAATAACTTTTGAGGGCAGCCCGCGACCGCATTTCATAATGTTAAAAATATAAGACTGATTTCAAATTAATTTGTTTGGACACAAATTATTAATTAATTTACATTTTTGAAGAAAGATTAGCCGATTGTAAAAAGGTCACACCCACGTTAGATGTAATTAACCGTAAGGGTGCGGTGCAGCGCTATGACGCTGCAAGCGTTAGCCAAGAAAATTGCGACGAAGCGCATAGGCGCTGCGTTCTTCAGCATGTATTTTTTAATCCTTACAAGGGCACGTGTTCCATTTGAGAGCGGTGTATTGCAGTTGGTGTTTATCTTGTATACTATATATATTGTTTGTTCTGTTATAATAAATTAAAACGATATATTTCACCATTTCGGGTCTTAAGTTCTATCGCGCACGACGTATCAAAGGACGGCGACATTACGGATGATGAGCCCCCTTCGATCTGATAAATGGAGACCGTGATGACGAAAGTGCGATTATTAGCCATCGCAATAATAGAATGCGAATAGAATTTTCCTCATATGCGCCCGCTGTGAGACGGGACTAGATGACCTTTGCGCGGGAAAACACAATTGTGAAGCGACATAATTTTCTATTTATTTTTTCTATATATTTAGTAGTTTTAGGTTTTTATCAGATGCGATACAATTCTTTTTACGTTTAATATCAAAAATAATCATTAAGTTTGGTTGATATTTGTCCCAAGTCATTGAATTTTTAGTTAATATCATATTTATTTACTAATAACACAAATTATCAATAGCTGTTTACGCACCACCAGTACAGCAAGCAGAAGTTCTCACCCTTCTAATGTCCGGTCAGATGCTCTAAACTATTAAACTATTATTATTATTATTATTAACTTGGCGGGTTTGCGATAAGCCGACGTAGCTCAACGGTAGAGCATCTGACCGGACATTAGAAGGGTGCGGGTTCGAGTCCTGCCGGCGACATTTATCTTTGCTTGGAAGGTTTTTTCAATTTGCATGAGTGTTTTAGATTAATAATTATTGTTTATAAAAATAATAATTGTTACCCTTTGCGCTATGCACAAACATCTTGTCTTAAGTTTTTAAGAACTTTAGTTTATCAATTAATAAATATTTGACAAGTCAAAGCAATTTTCACCAATAAAATGTAGACATAATTTGTCTCGACGCCATCTATTTGAGGGATTTAGCCGTTACAAGCCTCTCTCATACTAATAAAGTTGGTTGTTTACAGGTGAAAATATAATAAAAACAGTAATTATTGAATGGAACACTAGTATATATTGATTAACTTGGCGGGTTTGCGATAAGCCGACGTAGCTCAACGGTAGAGCATCTGACCGGACATTAGAAGGGTGCGGGTTCGAGTCCTGCCGGCGACATTTATCTTTGCTCGGAAGGTTTTTTCAATTTGGATGAGTGTTTTAGATTAATAATTATTGTTTATAAAAATAATAATTGGTTTATTTCAGTTTGGATTTTACTGGCGGGTTAATTTTGCAGTTATTTTTAAGGTTAAACGAAACGTGATACGCACTCACAGATTTACATATTTTAGAACAAAACATTTTTAGCACTTAAATATTGAGATGAATTGTTTGGTGGCGGGTGTACGGCGGAAGTATATGTTATACGGAATATGAAATGGAATGAATTGTTATTGTAAGTTTAAAGCTCAAGTCCTCCAAGAAACTTATAAAAATACCGCATATGCTAGTTTTACAATAATACATTGTATTTTTATAAGTTTCTTGAAGGACTTGCTTGTCCTTTAAATCTATAATAACAATTTCTTCCATTTCATATTCCGTGTGTATACCCGCCAACAAACAATTAATTTCAAACATATAAATTAGCGCCATCTGTGAGCGCGTATTAACTTAATTTTTATCGGTCAATATTTTTCAATATCAATATTTTGGTCACGTCTAAAAAAGTGCCTTTTAATGGAATTAAAAAATATGTAGGTATTTTCAAGCAGGTCAAGCATCCAAATTCCCCGTATTTGTGCATAATATAACGTACAATTTCACAATATCGACATTCTTCACAATGCCCTTTAAAAATATCGAACCGAAATAATACGTACGACCGCAAATTGATGCACGAGTATAAAATGTATCAAGATCGTTTCCTGTCCCGATCCTATCTTCCTCTGCCTTCTTATTTTGTTTTTTTCTTTATCGCGTTAGTGTCAAAAATAAAACATCTGTATTTAACCACTGTTAGCATAAGAAACTTTGTTGGCTTACCTTTTGTTAAACTTCCTTTGTATATATACCATATTTGTATTAAAATGTATTTATTTCTTACAAAAAAATTAACAATTTATTGTATTTGATTCCCGTCCTCCCTTAGAAGACATTTTTTAATTTGTGCGTTTCTGTTCAATAATGTGTAGTTTACCTTCAGATGAGTTTAAGATTGCTCACAGAATTTAATACATCGTTTTGTTAATGCACAACAATACTTTTTTTCCGTTTTGATACAGTTTTCCACAAAATATGGTAGGTAGGAATGCCTACCAACCCGAAATAACCGTTTTATATCTAATATCAGCACCCGCTATGACCTCCACCAACTCTCCTCCACCATACGAACGAGAAGAATGGAAGACTAAAATTTTACCAGGTATATTTTTGAGTCAATCATGGAATTTAATCACAGAACCACCCAACAAGCAAGGGGAAGAAACCAAAATAAGGAGGATGAGGGGCAAGCTAGGCGTGCCGCCAATATAAGTAAAACAACAAATCAGTAAAAAGGTTCGGCTTTTTTACAAAAAACTTATATTTTGTTAGAGTATTTATTTTAGTTTGACTCTTTTATAAATGTTTCATAATTTGCTTACCGCAGTCAAAATCACGAGAAACAGACATGGAGGGCAGTGAACTAGGTTGGTGTCAAAATAGGTGTCATGTGACCTTTGCCTCCAGCCGTCAAAATGGTACGTCAAGGCAAGTCTATTCATTCTGACGTCAGTGTAATTTAATACAACGTTTTTTGTTAATGCACAACAATACTTTTTTACGTTTTGGTACAGTTTTCCACAATGAGTACAGATGCTAAGTAGAATGACTAGCAACCTGAAATGACCTTTCTAGAGTTCGGTATTATTCGGTTTGATTCATATGGAGGAATATAAAGACAATTTAATTTTTCCACTAGCGTGAAAATAGCTTTTCAATAAATTACCAACGGGTAACTTTGCTTAAGTCAATTTAGCAGATATTTTAGGAATCAAAGCAATTTCTTTGTCAAAAGGTTGTTTTCTCAGATGGTAGAATATTTTACGAGGTACAGATAATTCAAAATAGGGCCTTGCGTAACATTTTTGGCTTGCCATGGGGTATACCCGTTAAAGATATTTACCGACACGCACTAGTAATACCGTTTAAGATTATTGTTAGCCATTAGATAACAAACACTATGTTAAATATGGTTCAATGCCATACTCACACAAATATAAAACTTAACTATAATCACGAGGTTCACCAACATAATACACGACAACACCACAAACTACACATATCAAGAATACACTATACAAAATACGAACTGAAATCATTGGAATACATTGCTTACACCAGCTGTAACAAGCTGCCCGAAGAATTGAGACATGTGTGCACATCGGGCAAATCTCGAAATGATGTTCTGATATCTTACTTAAAAAAATGCTATTTGGAAAACCATTTATTATAGATACCAACTCTAAGTATTCTGAAGTAGGTATATTTCTCTCTTGTAAAACTTTGTTATGTATTTCTTTGTATCTGTATGTTTGGAGCCTGTACATTTATTTATGTTATATTCCTATTGTTTACATATATATATTTTTGTTATATATTTTCATTCACATATCTGTTAAACTTAATATTATGTATCAAAAATTAACAGTCCCAAAATGAGTTGAATTGATAACTCATGGGAATGAAACATTGTTGTATGTCATTAATTAAATAAAGAAAAAAATAATAAAAAAATTACAAAAAAAAAATCTGCTTGTTACATGCGTGAAAAGAGAACGAATATCAATGTCAAAAGTCAACGAATTATTGTGATCGGTAGTATACTATTGGCATTGAGCCAAAGTATTTTCATAAGAAACTCCACAAGAGAAAGCATACTAGAAGAATGCAATCTCATCAACCGTACTTTACTATTATTATTCAACAATGTCTTGGATTCTGAATATTTTCAATAAATATTTACACCAACACTGATCGCGATCGAAACAATAACCCTTTTCTAGTGCATCATCATATCTGATGATAATTAACATTGTGTACACACCGCCAGATCAGTAGATACTTAGTTAGCGGTGCTAATAAAAATAAAACTGAAATGGCATTGCGTTTTAAACAAAATAGGAAAGCAAAAAATTGTATTTCAGGACTGTGATTTTTACGAACCATTTCTATGTAGGTGTGCCATTTAACAGTCAGCTCCCAAAAATACACATTTAGTTGTCTTCTAACGCAAGAAATACTTTGATTGTACTGAATGACTTATCTGAAAATTCTACATGAGTAATATATAAGTTTTCAACTGACAAAAATCATCAAAATGTAATCTTTTAAAATATATATTAAATACGTACTGGAATTTAAGGATAAACGTTCAAAATTGCTTTCACTGGTTTTCAAACTGCACCTCTTTTCAGAAATTTTGGTATATATCACATAGAATTAAAATATTGCAGTTTTGTCTTTTGAAACCTTATTCATTTTCATAACTACCAGTGTAGAATTCACATACAAATAATTTGTAGTATTGCTTGAATGAGCAAACTACGAAGTAATGTTTAGTGAAATTATTAAGTCCTTCCACTTAAAAGCCCTCGAGGTGATGTTCCCACGAAAACGGCGCTATAGAAGTAATCCAATTATTATTATTATTGTGTCACAATGCGTAGTGTTCAGACACTGAAACGAGGTATTATGTTAGGTTCGGTAAAATAATGTTATTATTTAATCGCGACGTTTTGAAAAGAAAAGACTAGTCGAGTGGGCCTTCCGCGCGACTGGTTTGCCCGATACTAAAAAATCAACGGTGTTGTTAGGTTCGACCATTCGGTCAACCTTAGAAAAGGACGACCTTAGGAGGATGGTCGAACCTTTCGACATGGTGAATTTTTTTATCGAACAAACCAGTCGTGTGGAAGGCCCATAATTCTATTTTTTTTGTTTTTACTATGCCCAAACGATTTCGTATAAAATTGTCAACAGAAACAAATATTTGAAAATCATTGCAGGAGAAATTTTATTAATCGCATTAATTTTGTTATTTTTTGTAAGGTTTCGCACTACGCTACTGGGAAACGTTGCCATTGTTCTGTACCTATCCCAGGGCGACTTGGAGCACGGAAACTCGCATGACGAAGGCGGGCTGCGAGGAATAAAGTAATGATGATGTGCTGCCCATCCCAGATGTGTGAATTTTAATTATTATTAAACATGGCGTTCCATAAAACTGAACGCCTCTGAATGACGTCTAACGTTTATATGAAATTGTACACAAGTTAAATAGAACTGCCAGCGAAATACTTATACATGTAATTGAATAATTTTAAGAGTATTTATTTTTCATGTTAACAATAAGTTTTTAATACAAGAGTCTCACCGTTGGAGTCAGTTGGACTACGACATACCCAAATTGGGAATGTTGTGAGGCATCAGGAAATAATGCGAAGCAAGGAGCAGTTAAATATGAACTATATTATATTTATACTATACTATCAATAATTCAGTAGACACAGCACGGTCAAGTGAACCAAATACTTGAGTCGGGCCATGTCAAGAGTCGGAATAACATAAGGGTATGCATGAATGTGAATGAAGCAAGGAGTGTCCCAAGACCGAAATGTTCGGCGGTCCATCCTCTCTGCCAACCTCTGCGATGATACGTTGTGATAGTCAGTTGGTTAGTAATAATTCACTTAAATTCAGCATACGGCCTCCGTGATCAATAAGGTCCTCGACTACGAATCCGAAGGTCGCGAGTTGGAATCTCAGGCGTGCACAAGTGCATTTTATTTAATAAAAAATTGTTATTACACATTTAATTCAAACAAAATAATGTACAGTATCTACATTTACGACACGTTCCAGGGTGGTGGGTACTCTCAGTATCGCCCTGGTGAAAGACCACCAATCAGAATCTAAAAGTTGCTTGAAATGGCTTTAGCGATGTTTGGCGACCGTATCTGAATAGCTATGAACTTCCCCACCTTCCTATTCCCACCTTACAAGTACCTCAGCCTTACAACATACCCCAATCGGGAATGTCATAGTCCTACTGGCCACAGACGTTGGGGAGCAGTAGGAACTCTTAAGCGGTATTCAAATAAAAAAAGATGATAATCTTGGGTCCATAGCCAAGGATTTTGTATTTATCCTCCGGGATCTTTAAGGAAGTTATAAAACAATTTATGTATGAATTACATAAAAAGATACTTTGTTTGAATTCACTTTTACTTTTGGTATAAATACGTCGACTAGTTTCGATTTGACTGAATCATCTTCGGGAATAATAATTTTCAGAAATGTACAACATCGCTTCTTACGTGGAATTGAGTGGAGATTAAGACGAGAAAGAGGCGATTACTCCAATGTTGAAATTGAACAAACCATAAACATTTCTACATTAGAAAAGCGCAGGTAAGACTTTGACTTATTAGCATTTTTAAATAATTAATTGTATTATTGACTCACCTTCTTTGTTGCAACTCATTCGGTTCAACATTCCTTGCCGTAGAGTCGGAAACAATGAATTACTTTTCCTCGGTAAACACTACTAATTATGGGTACCATTCTTCGCTGTCCGGAATGTTGAGATTTGTTCAAGCAGGGCCATGAAATTTTTGGTACTCAGTCTGAATGATTTTTGTGGGGCTTTACGAAATTAGAACTCGAAGATTATCATTTAGAATGTCTAAAATCATGGACTCCACTAAAACTTTGTTCAGGCTTTAACTTGAATGTTCTCTCAAATGCATATTTGTCACCATCTTTGTCATTGGTTCATTCTTGTATTATGCATATACGAATACTGTTATTTTTCTGTAGCTCTTGTTTATTTCATTTCGTGTTACGTATTTTGTGTAATTGGACATTGGTCCGTATATAAAAAAAATATATATATAGTGTTGTTTCCCTCTTAATATTGTATCTGTCTTATCCCCATTTTTACCGCTATATATACATGCATACTTCTGTTGTATATTTGAAGCAGATGATTCAGTCGAATCGAAACTAGTCGACACCAAAATAAAATTGAATTCAAACAGTGTCTTTTCATTTAATTCATCATTTCAATCCACAAAATGTTTGCTCATTGAGAAAATCCAATTAATGTATGGTTACACAAACTTATTATTCCATCAACAAAACATAACACAGACTGGCAGCGTCTCCACATCATATTAATATAATAAAGTATAAAACCACGTCAACTTTATGCATATTCTCTGGCTGCAGTCAAATGCAAAAGTCGTAAATAAATATTTTACCACTGTGATGGCGTATAGTGATTATTGCGCTGGTAGGACTATATCACATGTTATGTTTAATGAATAGTGTGGTGCCTGTCTGGAACCGTAGCGTGCAGAAAGTACAGTAGAAAATTAAGGCCAGTAAGATCTTCAGTTGGCGATTATGCGACTAATGATGATGCCGTGTTAAAAATATTATCAATTTCGGAATGAATTATTTAATGAAAAATGTAATCTGATTTAATCTATTAAAATGACTTTAATCATTTTAAAGACCGCATGTTTAAATTTATTTGCGCACACCGATAGTGGTTCAAAATAGTTGGGAACATCGACAAGCAGTCCCCCCCCCCCCTTAAACCGAAGTAGTCCCACGATACAGTACAACACTACAGAAGCCAGAATCTATTTAAAATGATTATATTGTACGGTACGATACGTGCAAATGGAATTCTTGTGTAATGCAGTTTGTGCAATGGATAAACTTGATCTCTGCAGCTAACTGAAAAGCGGCAGCAAAAGCGCCGAGCAAAGGTGATAAATCTATTTCCGTTAAGTTTTACGGTAACAACGTTTACACAATCCATCAACTCGTCAAGTAGTGGTGAATGCAACGCACATAATCTTTCCTTACCTATTTCAATATTTCTGTAAATATACTAAACAGAGAGTTCATATTTTAGATATTCCTCCACACATTAATAAAATTAATTAATTAATTAATAATCACATTATATAAGTATTTATTGAACGCAACAAAAAAAAAAGTTTTGTTAAAAATTCGGGAAAAAATTACTCAATACACCGGTGTCCGGAAAAAGGTGGTATAAGCGGGGAAACTGGGGAATCGACATCATATACAGAACCCGAAAAACATATATTCTTTAACATTTTTAAAATATTTCGAAATGTTTTCAAATTTCCCTTGTTTTCGGCAACTAAAGGGGAAAAAAAAGACGCATTGAAAAAAACAATAAACATCCGATAGTAGACCCCCCCCCCTACTACTAGTATCCGGACATCATGTATATAATTATGTACTATTAATAAAATGATTTACGTATGCAGTAAATTAGAACTATTCATGTTTGTCCAACTTAAAAACCACAAAACCCTAAATGTGTATATTGTACACAGAGTGTACGGGATCGGAGATCGCGGAATAGTTTAGTACCATAAAGGAAAGGTTAGAGAAAATTACAACGGTAACGAAACATGGCTTTATTGAAAGACTATAAATTAACACTGAATTTGAGAGTTTCACGGGTAAGAATAACCTGTTTGTTTTCCAGGCGTTTGAGACCTGCAAATTCACTAAATGAACGGACATATAAAAAGATCTTTTTATTAGTTCAACCCATTCAAAGTACTTCATCGACCCACTCGTGAAAATATATTACTCCAAATACATTTGTCGCCTACATCCACTTCATATTCAATCTAGGGCAAATCCAGGAGTTTTGCACCAATTTTGAAATAATGGCAATAAAAAAAAATCGGCTTTGCAAATAAATGCAATTAATTATTTTTTATTATAAATATACACTAATCCACTACCAAAAAATCTCATATATAGGGTTTTATTAATAAAAAAATATTAAAAGGTGAGATGCCACACCTCGGAAGTGATATGTCAGAAGTCTTATTTTTCTTTATGCAAAATTTTCATCAACGCTCCGCGAACGTCACAAATAGTACTACAGTAAATTTAGACCCACAATGCATGAAATACATGGCAAAATTGCTACATTCATGACAATTTGGTCACACATTCATGTTGGCCGTAGCTATGAAAATCCGCAGAGTCCGCCCAAATTAAAGTGGTCGAGCACCCACTGGGGGGAGGGGGATTTTTTGAAAAATAAACATTTCACAACTAGGTTTAGTGAGGTATCGTTTACTATGGTTTCAATACTGCTGAATCGAATGAATCACTTCACAGTCGATTTAATCAATATTTACTAAGGTATGACAGGTTTTTAGTGAAAAAGTCAATATAGTGATTTTTCACAAAAACGGCGCTATACAAATCATCCAATTATTATTATTATTATAACTTAATAAATCAAGCAAAAAATATTTTATTTCATTGAAATGATAGCAGTAAAAAAATATATGAGTAATCATTACTATTTACATGATAGATACTCGTTTCCTAACAAAGTAAATAATAAATATTTGTGTCCCCTCTTCTAACTAGTGTGTATGGAGACATGTGCAATGTGCATGCTCGCTCGCACTTGTTGGTACGAGCTAGTGCGATCAGTTGGATTCGAATCTATTTTTAGCCTTTTGTTCTAATCTATTTAAAGCCTCTTGTTCTGATCTATTTTTAGCGGGCCCACCCCCCCCCCCTTTTTGGGTACTTCTCATATTCCTCTCACCCCTCTCAGTAAGTTTTGTGTTAGAAGCATGTGTCGGGTATTTTTGAATATTTTTCGAGTGAAATATCAAACGATGGATCGGAGTGCACTGGATGTGTGTTTCATTTATGAAAAACAAAATTTTCAACAAATGAAAAGCAAGCTGAGCTTTTCAAAAAAGCTGTTTAAAAATTCTAATAAATTTTTCGGCAAAGGCTATTCCATACATTTTTAAATAGAATAGTTTTTCAAATTACGCAAATGACAAAATATGCAAAATTTGTGTAATTTTGAACAGCTGTATCTCAGACACTATTAGGTCCACAAAGACGATTTTTATATCAAATTGTAGCAAATTCAGCCTTAATTAAACCAATATAAACTAGCTTTTGCCGATAAATCAGTCCTTCGGGGTTAAAATTTACAAAAAAATGCCAAAAAATTGCGAAAAATAAAATTTAACGAAATATTAAATAGCTGTTGTATCTCGGACACTATATAAGGTTCAAGGAAACGATTTCGGTTTCAAATTTTCACAAAATATGATAACATTATAACACCCCATTTGATACAAGTAGGATGTTTAAAATTATTGGACTAAGGCATTTAAATTTTTTTTTTTGCTTGAATTATTATGTTATTTTCCACTAAAACCCTCTCGTGTCTCATCAAAAATTAATTCCATCGACTGGGGGGTGATGTTATTCGATTCAGCATTGATGAAACCATAGTAAATGATACCTGCCTCTACCTAACCCCCCCCCCCCATAGGGGTGTATTCTTCCACTTTAATTTGGTCGGACTCTTCCATTCTACTGCCAAGATGAACGCATGACCAGAGTTTCATGAATGTAGCAAATCTTTCATTTATAAAACTTTATTTTACCTGTACTAAAACGCCATCACAGCCGGGTAGGCATTGACTTATTTCGTTCCAACTCAAGAACTTCTATCGAACGGTTTTTCCAAAAATCGTCGTAACCCCTGGATTTACCATAAGTTTACCCATGTTTAAAAGATACCTGAATCAAATTTTTATTCTCAACGATTACAAGAGCACTGCATAGGAGCTAATTGTACGAGAATTTTTATTATCCTTTCATCTATCTACAATCCAAAAACTAGTTCCTCGTTTTTCTTTCTCTGTATCATGCATTATATTATGTATTATGCAATTTCATACGATGTATTACAAGCACTTTTAAGTTATCCGAAATATAAAAGCGCGTTGCTTTTTTCACTATTTCATCCATATTATATTATGCACTTGTATATTATGTATCATGTACATCAGACTAACAATATTTTAATTTGAAAAATCTCTGTATCATGCACTTATACATTATTATACATATGTATTATAAATCTTACACGTATATACCTACTATGCATCAAGTTCTTTTATTGTTAACTTAAAACCTTTTTTCTTTCTGTATTGTACACAAAACATGTAAAATGTTAAAATATGTATAAGCCCATCGGGGTGTCCATAAATAAATAAACACTGTATTTCTCTCGAAAGGTGGGTACAAATAGTCAGAGATGATGGATGATACTAAAACATGTTTTTATTTTATTTGATACAGCGATAATGAATAAAATACAAATGAATTTCACATGCAAACATGATGAAACCGTTTGGAAACGCAATGGAACATTGAAAAGGAAAACGTCAATAACACGATACGGATGTTATCAATTGGCCGACGTTTATAAATTTAATAATGGAATGACTTTTATAATATGCGTGGCAACAATATTAAAACACGCCACTATCTCCTGATACGCCCTATCAAAAAAAAACATAGTGCACAATGAAATATTCAGTTAGATAATGCCATAAGGCTAAAAAAAATACTAAATTTGACAATTCAGTAAAAAATATTACATTTTCAAATTTTATCACAGGACAACAAAACCTAACGAAAATAGGTGGAGAAAAGGTCTGTAATGCTGGGGAGGAATAAGAATTCAAATTTTGTGCAGCTTGGCGCTATATTGTTACAGTAAAATATAAAGTGAAAGGGAATACCATTTGGTGCCTTGACGGGGTGGTAGTTTTCCTACCCTCGTTAAGAGGAAGGTGAAGAAACATTATTATCGTCACTTTTCAAGAGACAATTTGAGATGACCAAATTGCTCGTCAACTCGTCTCACGTCTAGTTTATCGTAACGTAATAAAAACCAGTCTTTCTAAATGTCATACTCCAATAGCCCACACCACACACCGAGCTCCTGGTGTAAGAGGTATTTAATCAACAAATATTTTTTTAGCAGGCAAATGAAATCAATTGTAACCGTAATAATATTTCAGTCCGTTTAATGCTATTATTCTATTTTATTCCTTTTTATGCTCAACTATTGCCTGGTGGTCGCTCGCACTTGTACAGGAATACAAATACAGGAGTAACATAGTGTAAGTACCATTCCAAGTAATTAGCTACAGCGGCGAATATTCAAAACATACCTCACATTCACTGATAATTATACTCTAGACACATATATTAATAATTGTTGAGGATGTATGCAATAGGCGTTTGTTTGTATTTGTATTTCGATCAGTTGAACATATCTACTATATCTGAAAATGTATTATCTTCAAGATGTAGGTAATAGAGATTTTTTGAACGACTCAGTCATGAAATTATTGTTACAATTGAATAAAAATTTTAGATCGAATAGTTCTAGTTGGAATATTATATTTAATTAAGCTGACAATATCAGGGCTGTCTATAAAACCATTAACAATTTTGAAAATAAAAGTCAGGTCAGAAACAATTATTCTATCTGAGAATTTTAATAATTTTAGTTCTTTCATTAAGTAATTGTAATTTATAGTTTCAATAGGTAATCCGAGTTTATGGTTAACATATCTTAGAAATTAGTGTTGAACTTTTTCAATTGAGTGAGTTATCAATTAACAATTGTCAACACTTCGGATATCACCGTCTTCAGCTATCGGAGGGTTGAAGGAACCAAAACGCAGTCAAGATACTGAGATCGGTGATATGCTTTTGGAGTCGTCAAGGCAAACATGGGATAAAAGCCCCTCTTTCCCTTTAGAAAATCATAACCCAAAGCGCCCTTGATGTGATTTTGATCAAAATACCGCTATTACGTCATCCAATTATGATTCATTTCATATTTTACCATAATGGGGGCTTTGTAGGCTACCGACCATGTAATCTACCCATCAAGATAAATTCATCCATCCCAGGAGAACATGATATGGTTAAACACGAAGCGGAAGCAGTCAGTCACCCTGTCTTATTCTAGTGCTGGTGTGATGGGATATAAAAGTGCCCGGTCCCTATAACCCAAAGCCAATATAGCCACCGTATCGGCAGCCGTTACATTAGCGGCAGAGAACGGCATCCCGCCGGGCGCTGAGTGCAAAGCAAACAATATCGGCAGGCTACTAAAACATCCGAGCAGTATAACACGTAAACAGCATAGCTACAAAATACGGTAGCTACTTACACAAGCACGCGTGGAACATGGCTTTTAATTTATCACACATGAATACCTACTTACATAAAAAAGGGAAAAATAATCTCTGTGCTCGTGTTGCGAGTTTTGGACAGTTCATAGTACCGCCATAGGGAATGAAAAGCTTCAGGCGTCTTTTTTTCTTCTTGCCGGTGACAAAATGCCGTGGCAACAATGACGACACTTTTCGACTTTTATTCGTTACAGAAAGACGCCAGGAGCTTTTCACTCCCAATAAAATAAACAGTGGAAAACTCTACAGCACATATTGTTATTAAATATTTTATTTTTTAATAGTATTAACGTAAATTCCGTATTCTGGGCGAACTTTTACAAAACCAGAGCGGGTGTCTAGGCGAAAGTTTACGTACCAATGTGTTATAGGTACTCGTACGCAGTTCATATTGAGATTCAAAAAGCTCCTTAGTTTTGCTTAGTTAGAACGTCCTAATACGAGTAATATATGTGGAAACTGTCAGCATATGCGGTTAAATTGACACGGTAACGCGCGATAAAATAAGAAATACCTAGTCCCGGGAGCTTTTAACACCCTATTTGAGCAGGGCATTCATAATACTTAATTGGCTTCCGGTTCAGAAGCTACGCTGGTTTGTGCTAAAAGCTCGTCCAGGTTTTCAAGAGTTGATTTTGGGAAACTTTGGTTCAACTAAGGGCAACTTTTTCAGAGTCGATTTTTTTGTATTGTAATTCAATAAACTTTGTGTTTCTATCATTTAGCAATCCAATTTTATTATTTTCACTCAACATTACGTTCTTTAACAACTGGATTATATTATTAGTCATAAATATTCAGAAGTTAATAGCCTCGGACCTTGGAATTCTCGGGACTGCTAATCACACACGAATATGTATGTATATATACATTAATGATACGAAATATTACATAGATTTTAACTAATTAGTAGATACATACCGAGCGTGTAACTTCCACGAATGATGCTCAGCGTTCTCGAAACCTTGAAAACGTAGTATGGCTTTTACCGGTTCTATGATAAATCAGCACACGTATGAATCGGTACACTTTTTAAATTTTATAATCATTAAAAGTACAAAAAAACTAGCTCGAAAATCTAACCTAATTCTCATTTCATTGCCGGCAACCCGGGCGTTTATTGGCATAAAATTTAAACATTTACATGTACTTTGCCCGTCTCACTAGACGATGTCTGTTCTGAGACGGGTAAAATTAATCTTCTATTTTTTCTCTACTTATATATCACTTTTAAATAGTGTACCAATTCATACGTGTGTTAAATTATCCGGTCACCGCTTTTACCAAGTCTATACTGTATCATATGAACTGACTTACTATTTCTTGAGGAATCAATCACCGCAGTCAAATAAAATAAGGAAGAAAACTACGTAGACACGAGGACAGTGAGGTTTAAGAGGTAAAGCAAAATCTCCATTCAAAGACAGAACAACGATCCGTTTTACTTCATTTTTATTTCAATATTGCCTTATAGCACTGATTATAAAAATTCTAGACACATTTAATTGCAAAAGTCACCACCACACGGACACGAGGGAATATAACTGTTTAGCAGTGTGTCGAGTGAAAAGGTTTCAACTGATCAAACCAAAGCGCTGAGATATGAGAGCTCAAACTTGTGAATTAATTTAATTTATAATTTGAAAAACTTTCTGTATAGTTCATTATTGCAAATAGTTAGTTATAATATTTTTATGTGACTAAAACATACATATGGTCTAGGCGCCCCCGTGGCTGCCGGCTGCGTTTTATAGTTGCTCCTGATTTATCTTGCAAATATTGGGAAGTTATTAATTTTCCCGGTGTAAAAATAGCATAAAATAACCGCAATAATTTTTAGGTTACATTTATAAAAAATTACATAATTTTAGTGCTGTCGTTTCGAGCTTAAATCAAGTTTGTAACAAAAACCCAAATATTTCAAATATTTTGAGTTGAAATCTGCTTCGTTCTTCCGAATTAACGCATCGGCATCGGTCACATCTGGCGGTCGGTCGTCACCACATGTACTAGTGAAGTGCCAACAGTTAATAGAAACGGCGATTCGGGCCACGGTGGTTGTAAAAAATATTGTATACAACCGGGAAGTGGGCTGCTGGGACCCCAACAAGGACACCGCCAGCTGGGGCGAGAACGAGCCTTTACCTTCGTCATTGAGATAGTGGCCAAGTTCCTCAACAAGTACGACTTTGACCTGATCTGCAGGGTGCATCAGGTGGTAGAGGACGGGTATGAGTTCTTAGCCAAGAAGCAACTGGTACTGCGGGAAATTCGATAATGCAGGAGCAATGATGTCAGTGGACGACACGCTGAAGTGCTCCTTCCGGATCCTGAAGCCGGCTGACAAGCGCATGGCGTACGTGCAGACCAATACAAGGAAGATTGGAAGAAAGGATCAGTACCTCCGGCCCCCGTCCTCACCCGCCGCCCACCTTTACATAACTCCTATCATTTGTATTAGCGTCTTGCAATATATCGTAAGGAATAAATACAGTTAGCTTCTTTTTTTTTTCAATTGGACATGTATGAAAACTTAGACCAAGCCGTATTTAATTTTGATAATCTAACTGCATCTCTTTATATGGTCTATAAATAATGTGTAATGATAATGTCCAAAAAAAAAATGTCATAGATTTAATATAGGAATAATGTAAGAATAGGAAGTAAGATTTGTACAGCGCCCTTGAGGTGATTTTTCACAAAAACGGCGCTATAAAAATCATCCGATTATGATTATTATATATTTATATTTGTACATTAAATACGTTTTTGTTTTTGTTGGATGACTTTAAGCTCTATAATTATTGTTCAAAATAAAAAAAAATAATAAACTATTATTAATTACGTAAATATTCATAGGCAATGTGAAACCAACCACCGAACTTATGATAATGAATTATAAATATTGTTATTATTCTTTAAATTACAGTTTCTAAATGGGTGCAAAATTTTATTAATGATGTTTAGTTATGGTTTACTATTAATATAATATATAATCATGTACGGTAAAGTTAATTTTTGTTTTGACATAAACTCAAAACGAGGTTCGGAAGTGGGGTTATTGGTGCATTTTTACAGCGAGCGCGGTCGCGATTTATCTCACGACTGACCTAGCAAGCGAGTGTACTTTGGTACACAACAAAGACAGTAGTGAAGAGATGCTGACATTTTACTTGAGTGTCAATTCAATTAAAAGCAGTTTTTTTTTTTTAATTAAAAATGTCTCTAATTTTTTCTTACAAAATCGGGTAGTGAATCTAGTATCCAGTTTTTTTAAAAAAATTAAAAATGCCTCTAATTTTTTCTTACAAAATCGGGTAGTGAATCTAGTATCTAGTATCTAACGGAAAATACGACAGCCCGGTGATGTCACACCCAACAAGCCATAGATTTCGCGCTTTTGGCGGGCTTGAAAAATTAAAATGATTTTATTTATGAAAACGGATTTAAAAAAATAATACCGGTACTTAAAAATAAGAACTTCAATATTAATAAAAATAAATAGAACTGGAGATCCTTGTTGCCAAAGTTGCTTCTATAACTATTTAAAACATAAATATACAAAATAGCTGAAAGGCGTAATAGACATTTGCTATACCTTTTGATTTAAACAAGATTTTATTATTATTATTTTGACCTCAAATCCAAACTTTATCTGTCATAATTAGTTGGGACCTTATCGAACTACACTTTCGGTTTTTATTATGTTCCTACCTTAGGGTCCAACTGCTGTGGAACCCTCATCAACCCAAACCTAGGCCAAATTTAGGCGCACTTAGAAACTTAAAATGGTTTATAGACATCAGATGGCGCCGAATGTTTTTTTTTCGTATAGGTTAATCGAAAATAAACTCCCTGGTGGTCGCTTTCACCTAATTAGTGGATAAACCTTGCAGAAAGTTCTATCGAACTCGTCTAAAAACGTTGCGTACCTGTCAACCTTCAGTACCATGTTTGGAGAAAATAAACTTTTTCGAATGTTCCTTACAAATGTATTATTTTTCCTATGGAAATTGTGTAAAGGTACCACTTTTATACTGACTTGAATTCATAATACCTACTTTAGAAATATGAATGACTTGTAGAAATTGACACAATGTCGTCAAGCATTCATGCAAAGGCCATCGGATCGAAAGAAATCATCAAATATAAGTCAGAGATAATTAAATTTAAATCATCACCGACGACTTTTTAAACTCGAAACAGTTCGATACACTTTGTCAAGAATTTGTCAATAATTTATAAATCGATAGTCCTGACATACACGTATTCAAAATATTTAAGTTGCATGTACTAAATCACATTATTTGGTCCAATTGCCACATTTAATTATGTGTAAATGCCCATATGCTCCCTTCCAAATACCCAGATTTCAAAATTTGGGGATCAAATATTGTCATATACGTGTAGTTTTCAACCCCCTTAAATACCTCACCTCACCACCCAAGTAAATCACAAAAAAAAGACTTATTTTGTTAGGATCTATTCAACTTATTTGTCATATCATATAACTATATTTTTCATCACACCCAAGTAATAGACGGTGATAAGTAGAAGTATTAATTTAAAAACACGGCGGTGTGGTGTTGATTCACCTGCAATCCTACTTATGAAATGCTTAAAAATATTTTCGATGTTTGTGGATTTCTCCATTCCTCTAGTAGGTAATTGTAAACATATCAATCGCGTTTATTGGCGGATTACGCGATTAAAAAAAAACATTTAACCCGATTACTGGGTATTATTAGTAAACAATCATGGAAATAGAGGATTAACCGAGAACTACACACCGTTCAAACAGAAACCAATTAAAACTAATACGCCACAAATACACCCCAGAAACTACCATTTAATTTAGGTCAAACTGATGAATTATTTGGATCCGAGATTAGATAATTAATATGAGGATTCCGTTAAAATAAAATATTACTATTAACAAACTTAACTATACGCTTATTTAGTTAGTTAACATCTGGGTCAGGGGTGAAAATCTACTATTCTATAATGTATTTAAGCCCGCTCACTGACGGTTCGGTAAGGAAAGAACATTTCACGGGCCCCTGCACAGATTGCGCAGAAAAGTAAACTTCGCTAAAGTAAGGTAACGATTTGCAGCGCGAAAATATTGCCACGGCAGAGAATCGAACCCCGATCAACTGCTTGGGAGGCAACAGTGCTGACCATGAAACCATCAACTATTTAAGAACTGCGGCATAAATGAATTATATGTACTGGAAATAGAAATCAAGTATTCTTTAATTGAATTCTAGAATTAGAATGTTACATGTTACGTACCCACATCACAACCGAGAGTATATCGTTTAATAGGATGAAAATGTAATTTTTCATGTGAATACCACATAAAAGTCCCAATTGCTCGAAACTGTCCGGAGCAAGGAAATAGGGGGGTCGGGAAAGTACCCGGCTATTCAGATTTGGTCACCAATTACGGCTAAAGCCATTTCAAGCAACTTTTCGATTCTGAACGGTGGTCTTTAACCGGGGCGAGAATGAAAGTATCTACCAGTCTTTATCTTTTTGAACTTTATTTTCAAGTTGAATTTCATTCCACTGCGAATAATTTCCAAAATAGAAATATGAATGAGTTTGAAAACACCAGCATTCAAATATTAATAGTTAGTTACCTACATATAAATATGAGAGGGTTCGTAGAAATATCTAGCTTAAATCGTCAAATATGTCAACAGTTGTACTTAAGAATTGGTGGGCGAATACAAACGGTTGTAAAATTGAGTAGTTTCGGCAAGACTTATTTGAGTGAAATGCGCAGTTTCAGACAGCCGCACGATTAATTAAGTACATATTGCATTATTCTCGGAATTGTGTGATCTAATTCGGCGTTGTTCAACCCTTTTACTCCAGTGGACCGGTGACGATATGAGAAGTATTTCGCGAACCTGGGGAGACGGTTAAAATATAAATAAAAACTGACGAAGATACATAATTTTTATCGAATGATGCTTCTTTGTTTTTATATACGTAGCTAAGTGTTGATTCTAAGGGACGAAGCGCTGCTTTAAAATTAATTTGGTTTCTATTACTTTCATGAAAAAGACGTAAAAACGACTAGCAGTTTGATAGTTTTGTAACTCGGAGATACAGGTTATTTATGGAGTGATATTGAAAATTGAGAAGATGATTGCATCATTGCATCGATTACAGAGCAGAGGAACCTCAGAAAACAACTCGATTTTACATCACCCAATAAGAGATTATTATTTTATTTTTATTAGTATCTATGTAAAGATTGAACACGAACATGACTGAAATATTGAAAGTTATAAGTATAAAGGATATTATATAAAAAGCATGGAAGTTATCACGAGGTTTCCTTTACGACAGTGATGCACAACCCGCGGCCCGCGAGCCCATTTCGTGCGGCCAGGGCGAGCCTTTTCATGTGGCTCAGTTGGATAAATAAAAATAAACAGCATTATGTTATTGGTTTGACCCTGAATCTAGAAAATATTTTACATGCGGTTCTTTGCGCTCTATAATGGATGTTTTAATGGGTTATATTTTATGGGAGTATACAGCGTTGTTTTTGAAAATACAGAAGTAACGGAAGTGAGTTGATATTTTAAAAATCGCATTCGTTCGGATTTTCGGGTGCTCTGATCAAAGTTTTTAACGTTTTGACATTGGAGAAGGAAAACGATTTCGCCGCTGTTTTTAGCGTTCTGTGATTGGTTTAGTTAAAGATTAATGTCTCAATGATACAAAAAGATTACCCGACCAAATTTTATTCGAAAACCCTGATTAAAATGAATAAAATTTGGATATGGAAAATTTTTAGGTAGGTACCTAGTTAATTTTGTGGTTTATAATAGATTTGTACCTAATGCCTCCGGACAGATTTTACAGACGTTTGTACTGTATTCACATTGAAAATAATTTAAAGTCTACACTGGCGACGCCACCGATTGAAAAATTAACCATATTAAGCTGTAGGTCCCCTGCGGCCGCAAACAAATTGAACATTGATAAATTGGCCTTCCGGCTAAAAAGGTTGTGGATCACTGTCTTACGACGATTCTCATTTCCAGGGAATTGATAAGATTTTCGATTTCTTCATCTCCTGTGTATTTTTATTTAAGATTTTAATCCAACAGACCTGTCAGGATAGCGTAAACCCAATCTGTCATATTACATGAAATATATTTACAAATATAAATAGAGAAATGAATATAATAAAAAAGTTAAAATAATAATATTAAAACATATGAGAAGAAAATGAGTAAAAAAATTTACATAATAATAATTACATCAAAATAAAAGAAATAAAATGAAAAATATAGTAGTTAATAATAACACAGAATAAATATAAATTAATTTAATTTAAAGGAATTGTCTTCCAGGGTAGTAGTTGCATCATCTGCATCCATCGCTCATCGAGTGGAGAGCTGGGCCACTCGGATGCAGCCACAATGGCGTCGGTTGACTTCCGTGTCCTGTCCCAGAAGCTGGCTAGTAATTACTGTATCAAAATATAACTAGCCCCTGAAAATAACAGCTAGATTCCGTCAATGTCCAACGCTATCGATGGAAATTTGCGACAATTTCAACAGATGAATTATAGCAGTATTGGCGGCAAATATATTTAAAAAAGTGTAATGCTCCGACTACACGATCGGCCAACGTCCCAACTCCGAACCGAGTTCGAGTTGGGACGTTGGTCGATCGTATAGTGCCTATAAATCGGGCAACTACACGATCGGGCAACGTTCCTTTGTTTCTTGAACTTCACAATAAAAAAATATCTTGTCACACATCTTTTTGTCTTTCAAAATGTTGGAAAAACCATACCGATTGTCGATAGCTATTGTGCTTGTTTCAGTTCCGTATTTTATTTTTACGCACAGCTTGAGTCAGATTGCACCGCAAAAAATATAACAACTAGCCCCGATTATACATCGGATTACATGCATTTCGTTATTGAGGTGATTTTTCATGAAAAACGGCGCTATACAAATTATTATTATTATTAGCATTATATGCATAATGCATATTTGGGGCGTAGGTAAGGTTAGGTTTACGTCCGCCGGGATCGCCTGCCGAACTAGTACTGAACGGCTAATGTTTGGGGGCCGGTTTATACGAGTTCGGTCAGCTAGTTCACCACTGGGGCGATCTCGGGCGAACTCGCCGAACTCGAGCCGACGTTGGCCCAACGCATACGAGCTATCACATCTGCACAATCGCCCAAACGTTCGAGTTGAGGGGTTGGGCGATAGTTTAGTCGGGGCATAACAGTTTATAGTGTGTGAATGATATCATGCGTGACTCGTAATGCTTTTTTGGTTATATGCTACTTTCCTATTAGATGTTTTTGTGGTTTTTCCTATCCGATACCGCCGATACGTACCGTCAAGCGATTCAACCGGTGGCAAGTAAAGTAGCTGTCTTCTCGTTGGTTTGTCGGATCGTTGGCTGTTAACAATCTTTATAACGCCCGAACAGTTATCGCCCTAGCGTTGGGATTCCCTAATATTATTGTGATTTACTATTTTTGTTGGTATTCGCGTCAGCATCGGCGTTATTTCCAACAGTTATTTTCAATGTTGACAATCGCCAACGATAGCGGCCGTTGGGGTTATTTCGAATTGTATTGGGCGTTGACAATTTACTGTAATACAACATGCTTAGATCTGCGCGAATTTTTATCGCGGACTGGCAGGCAATCTCTGCGGACCGGCACTGGTCCGCGGGGCACCGGTTGAAGAACACTGAATTAATGCACACCGATTGCAATAAATGGCGCTCACGGCAGACAGCTGCCTCGTCCAATAAATGCTAGGCGGGATGATAGCTCTTCAGTTGTTCGTTATTGTAAATAATGAATACGAGCATGAAATCCGCGCTTCCGAAGTAAATCAAATTTGCACTGTGAAATGGGGATAGCTAGATTGCATTCGTGCAACGGATATGCACAATTTGAAAATATGCATTGAAGCGTTAATTTAATTTATTGGCTTTTTCCTGGTAAAATGGTATGAATGGAAATAAAATCACGGAGGTATGTACTTCGAACGAACACCTATATTACATACAATATTATTTGATGTATAATAATAATAATAATAATTGATATTATACTTAATACCAGAAGTTCGAAATTTGTGGAAAAATAAATACTTTCCAATTATACGTCTCAATTTCGACTTATACGATTATGTTTATTTGCATTTGGCAAGTTTAATTCCTTGCGGTGTAAAGCCAGTCATTTAAAGGAACACTACGAATTTGTTACTCGAGCAAGTCACCTCAGTTTCAGTAAGCATGTTTTTACACACACTCACTTTACACAAAGCTAAAAAAAATTCTGTTCTTGAAGAAAAAATATTACAGACATATAAAAAGATAAAGGGGTGTGTTTTTAGTAGTGTTAGATTAAAGCAAGCCACATATTTAATATTATAAAGATTCATAGTACCATCTGTAATTACAACAAGCTGAATAGGTGGACACTTTCAATTTAGCGAAATTTCATTATTAATGTTGACGTGGAGCGTTTTTACATTTTACAACATGAAATTGTGTCGTAAAATGAAAATGTTGACGTAATAGCGTCGGCGGAGAATGGGGAAATCAACAATTCTAGGAGCGAAATTGCGACGTAGACCGATCCTCTTACGTGGGAATTGGAACACAACCCCCGGAGAAGTAAACTTTGACGTATTTCAGTTATACGAGTATTTTAAGACGACAAGTTAATTAGATTCTGTATTAATTATTTTTAGCATTATGAAATCCTGACCACCTCGCCTAGACAGCCTTCTTCCCGTGTTGGTACACGCATTTAATTTTATGTCGCTTGCGGGTTCTATTACTATTACAGTGCAAAAATATTATTTCAAATATTCAAAGCTTGCATTGTTTGTAAAAGGCTTTATTGTCACGACCACACGATCGCCCAACCTCCCAACTCGAAGGTTTGGACTAATGTGTAGAGGGGTAGTTCGTACGCGTTGGGCCAACGTTAGCTCGAGTTCGGCGAGTTGGCCCGAGATCGCTCCGGTGGCGAACTAGTCGGTCCAACTTTCAAATTAGTTGGCACAACTCGGGCAAACCGGCCTCCACACATTGGCCGTTCAGTATGAGTTCGGCAGGCGATCCCGACGGACGTGCTACGAAAAAAATAAAACATGACTGAATTATGTTTATAATGACGAAAAAAGACTCAAATATGTAACTAACTCCCAAATAAATGCCCAAATATGCATCATGCATATTATGCTAATAATAATAATTGGATAATTTGTATAGCGCCGTTTATCATGAAAAATCACCTCAATAGCGAAATGCATGTAATCGCAATCCGATGTATGTATAATCGGGGCTAGTTGTTTATTTTAAGCTGCTGTCTGACTCAGGTTGTGCGTAGAAATAAAATACGGAGCTGAAACAGGTATAACAGGTATCCGTTATATTTATTTCCGGTATTATGAGTACCTAATGAGAAACGAATTGTATCAATAATATGACAAATTTCGGTAGATTTTCTATGAATCCCGGTAGATCGATAGATTTTAGCTAAAATGGCATCACTAGTTTGGAGTTCGTAGTTGGAACGTTGGCTGATCGTGGAGTTAGTTGCCCGATTTATAGTCACTATACGATCGGCCAACGTCCCAACTCCGGACCGAATTCGGGTTAGGACGTTGGGCGATTGTGTGGTCGAGGCATATGATTTTCATGACTTTGAAGAAAATGAAATAACTTTGTAAAATTTATTAAAAAAAACCTATTGGAGTAACGAACTTAGTTATTTTAAATAGAAAAGGCGTTTTTTCAGAATAGATGGGGGTTACAACAAATGAGTTGAATGGAAGAAAATTTCATAAATTTGGAAATCGATTTACAAAAAGAGTTCAGAGAAGTTTGAAAAGTCTGTGTCCTGGCCGATATATGATCCTTTTATATTATATCTGCTCCCCCCGGGGAGATATTATATCAAAATGTAATCTATGCTCTCCACAATATAAAATATTTTCTCGAATTCAATGGGCTCGCTGATTTCAAAACAAAGAAAAACCTAAGAATAAAATTTGATGAAGTGTGCCTCCGCCCGAACAATGGCTTTTTGGAACATTTCCAAGGTTATAATAATGTTGTGTATGTCGGCCTCCGGGCGACCTTGGCACTCTTCTGCAGGACAAAAGAAAAAAAACATGTAAACAATCCTTAAATCTAAATATTATTATAGCTTTTGATAGTGATTTCTCGCTCGGGGCTGTTTCAGCGCTAGGCGATTTAGCGGTTTGATGAAAATTAAACCGTACAGTTGAATGCCGTATACCTTTCTGGAGTAGGCGGGCATCGGCTCGACAGATTGTGTTTAACTTTAATAATTGTTTAATAAAATTTATTGCGGCTATTGAGTAAAATATTATCGCATTCAGTAAATAGAAATTTAAACCAAAGAACGCATCGCAATAGAATATTCACTCTATCAGTTTCCCCATGGGACATCTGTGTTGGTCCAATTGATTACCGGTGCCGTCGTTTGGATGAATAACCTCAGCATTCCACGACGACTTCTATCATACAAAGAAGATGGTAAAACTAAATAGTACAAACCTTCCCATTGCCCATATCAATATGTGAATGTCACAGAACGATTGGCTCAGGCTAGAGGAGCACTTGAGCGGGTAACTAACTATTCATGGAACAAAAAAAGTTTAAAAAATAATTTAATTGTGCCAACAGTTTATCAATTTTTCTAAAGATAATATATATATTTTTTTAATTAAATAAAAATAAAAAAAAAATAACAAAATCACAACACCCTGACTGCGAGAATTTATAATTGGATAAATGAATTTATTTGATCCGAACCAGCAACGTTTTTCTGCGACGGGAATCGAATCCGCAAACTCTCAACCCAAAAGTTAATGCGAAACCATTATTAATGTAGCAATAAAGCGTTGATTAAAATCGCAAGTTAAAAGCAGACTTCTATTAAAACTAAAAATCGTCAGTCCATTGTTACGCTTAAAATATTGTACACATTAAGCGCCGGGACTGTCAGAGGATTTTCCGGCTTTTCCGAGCGCTTCCGATCCAAGTTCGGAATTATCCGCCTGCTCGGTGTCTCCGTCCCGCTCGCTCGCGCCCACTATTGATCGGCGCCTCCTCCACCTCTCTCCTTCGCTCGTTGTAAAGCAGGGACCGAGAAGAATATTAGTCAAACATTATACCGTTTTCTTCTTGAAAAGCATGGATACGTCTCGAGATTGCGGGCTGGTACCGGACGATATTATTTAAGTACCTGCCCTCTGTACGCCAATCAAGCAATAGTATGTAATTTAATAAGAAATAATAGGCACTGTCACTGAATGATTATTAAATTTCCCTACATGGGGAGGCAGAGATGACGTAACACCACACACCTATACTAACCTGACACACTACCCGATTCAACCACTTTTTAAATTCGTTAATTCGTTTTGGATCGCCTTTATTGAATGATTTTGTTGGGTAGTTTGCAGAACTCCATTTAATTTTTTATTAACACATATTTATTATCCTGCTATATTGCTTGTTGTTACGTGACAGCTGTTTCGGTCCTCGACGACGTTATCAAACTGGTTGTTTTTGGATTATAGTTGAATTTTCATAACATTCTTTTAGCGAGAGAGTTTACTAAACACGACATCTAAATAATGTTTCAATGCCATATAAAATATTTTAAATACCAGAATTATCGAAAATATTCTGTCGTAGTTAGTTATTTTCCCCAAACAAGCCAACGATATTAAACCGGCACTCCCTTCTTTGTCCATCCGCTGTACGTGTCCCAACCAAACGGAAAGTACTCACTAAAAAGTTTTTTTTTCAAATACTGTAAAGGGCAATGAACTAGACGGTACTCTCCTTGGACGGTGTTCATTAACCCTGGGAGGAATGTTTTCAAAGAAAGATGCCCTTTACTCTAAAGACCCGTCTTCTTAGGGAACTGCATCTGTATTTATGTCATTGAAGTAATTTATATTTCATAATATTGTGTTTACGGAGAATGGGGGAAAAGCGATGGTAATAGCATAACGTGTTCTAACAGCCCACCAAAAGTATATTGCACATAGAGGTAAGGGCAATCTTTTCAAGTATCCACTTACTTCCTAGTATGTGGTATTTTCTTTTTACACAACGACGAATACTGTGAAAACCTTTTTTGTCGAAATTTTTGAAGCAATCAAAACAACCCAACCCCAACCCCAACCCCAACCCCAACCCCAACCCCAACCCCAACCCCAACCCCAACCCCAACCCCAACCCCAACCCCAACCCCAACCCCAACCCCAACCCCAACCCCAACCCCAACCCCAACCCCTATTCGCAAAGCAGCAGGAGTGGTAGGGTGGATCGTGCTTTAGACTTTTATGATTTTTTATTCAATTTCGTATGATTGTAATTCAAACATAATTATAATAAAATTATATAAATAACAATAATACCAGATATGTCTAATAATAAACTTTATTTCTTTTTAAATTGAATCATACCTTATGGGGAGAAAAATACTCATTCGCAGCTATACGCACAATGACCTCCTTCTCTTACAGAATCACATTTAAGGGAGCGGAAAGCATTGAGATCTCTTTCCTACATTAATATAAGGGATATATTAATATACTAATATACTAATATAAATAAATACTATGGGTAAACTATCTAAATAAATAAACAGGTATGGCCTTATGACAGGGAAAGCAAAAACGAACAAATTCTAACCCTTTTTGAGTGGAGTCCTTAAAATTTTCCATTCATTACTTAACCTATATAATTTGTCCATAAGTTATAATTATCACTGTTATACTTTACTATTTTCATTATTATTTACTATTTGTTGTTTGATTATATCAAATAAGAAATTGACGAAAGATATTTTAATTTTAATTTTTTTTTTTTTTTTAAATTTATTTTTTAATCAACAAAATAAAGTGTTTATTATATATTTATTTACTCAATATCAATGTGATTGTACGTCACACAAAATATAAATAGATTTACATAATTAATTTTTTCATTTGATTATCAAGTATATTAAAAAATACATTACAATATCCACATATTTTTGAAAAAACAAAAACATAATTTGTATTTTATTTATCAAACAATTAAAAAAATAAGAACTGGAAAATGAATCTTTATCCAGAGTTGAGAAACATTGGAGATGAAGAAGGACTAGTTTTAATTGACAAAAGAGCATGTATTCCTTTATAAAAAAATAATCGATCATTTGTATTTCTGATCAATGAAGTTTAATAATTATAAAATCAATACAACATTATAATAGGAATCATCATTAATTATCTATATATTCTTAATTTATGATTATTAGATTGTTTTTAGTTATAAATTATATGATTATTTAAAATATGTATTTTTTATATGATTTGAGTAATTTTTTATTAATAAAAACATATTCAATCATTAGTTTTATAAAGAAAAAAACAAGATATTTTGAAAACAAAAAAAACGATTCAAAATTTTTTTAGCATATATATGTGTATATATAACTGATCGACAAAGTATTTATATGCTTTCCTAAAGTATGATTGGTATTAAGTCTATGAAAATATAATTATTCTTATTCTTTATATTTTATTCGCAAGGTTTGTATTCATTAAAAACAAAAAAAACACATAGATACACAACATCTACTCCATTTTCAGAAAATAAGAGAAATACAAAACATTTTTTTTTTCAAAAAAACTATATTAAAATTACCAAACTTCAGCATGTTTGAAAAATTTTAACATTCCTAATTGGAAAGAAATGAACATTCGGAAGGGAGGGAAGACTTCTTTTGGGATTTTGGTTATGATTAATGTGAGTTCACCAAAATGGCTAACCCCGAAGGATACGAAAGATTCGAACTCCTGTCAGACTGCTAAATCACAGAAAGACCCTGTCCGACACTGGCAAAGATCACGTAAGTCCCCGTGATTCCTGCAGTTCCTGCAGTTGCTAAAAAAGAAAGACTCACGAAAAAAATAACACAAAAAAATATTTTGGGTTGTGACAAAAACATTTACACGAATTACTCCAGTTACATCATCCGATATCTGATCGAATATTCGGAGGGACACGACATTAACTTTCCCAAAGCGAGACCAACTCGCCCGATCCCCTCGATGCAAGGCAACGGAGTCAAGCTGAACGAGGAATAAGTTGCCGTCATGGTCGAACTGGCCAACAGACGGCGGAAGGGGAGCAACAGGAAAATCAAGACCATCCGCAGGAGGGACTGGCTGAATATTTTCGGGAAGGATACCCAGCAGTATCCGAACATCCGCAGGCTGTTCAAAGAGATTTCGAAGAGGAATGAGCCAGTTCTGGATATCACTGAAAGTTCGAAAATGACTTTCTTGGCGAAAATGGGGGTGTTGAGAAATCTACACAAGCTGTAGACTGTCGGTAACATTTATTACTAGGATAAAATGAGTCAAACAATAGTGTTGACAAGATAAAAATGATTTTTTAGTTTTAATTTTTCTTTTTGTAATTGAACATATCTCTATAGATTGAACAGAAATATTTTAAATTGTATTAATTTTGTTTTAGTTATGTTTTTTAGGGGAAGTTTAATTTCTCTACTAATTTAAATAAAATCCTCTCCATCGTTTAGATTGATATGTCAGGGCAATTGTTGTTAGGATCAAGTTTCTTGACAAAGAGATGCCTGATAAGAAATACCCTTTCCTTTTGTGGGTTGTGATTTTTAGGTTGATAAAAAACGATCAACAATTAATTATTTATATTTTTTCAATATTACTTTTTTCCAATTAATATTTTTTTAACCCATTCGGTTCATCTGAATTCGGTGGCCTTCAGGATATAGATGTTTAATTTATATTTCTTTCCCAGTTAGCAATGTTTTTTTGAAATTAGTTGAAGTCTGTTCAATCTGATTATTTAGTATTTCGTTTAGTTTCTATTTATTTCTTGTTTTTTAAGTGTTTTTGTCTTTCTTATTATTAAATAACTTAAACAATAGGTAAGTTAGATGGATGTTTCGAAAGGAGAATAATCTAGATGAATCATTATGTTTTAATATTTTATCAGTAAATTTCAATAAGAATATAAAAATATTTAAAAGACAAACCCCCTTAAAATATAATATTGGCTTTTATTTATAATAATTCTTAAAAAAAAAAATATCATTCTCTTTTATAATTCTTATTTTTTATCTTTCTTATATTTTATCGTTAAATTGATTTATTTAAATATACAAAGTATTAATTAAAAAGTTAAATGAAATTTAATCAAGTCATTATTTTTTTTTTATTAATTAAAAGAAAACTATGGAAACGAAGTATGATTTCTATGGATCGTAATTGAAAAGCAGCACTTTTCTACTTTTATAGTTCAAGTTCTAACCAGTACCAAAGAAGTTTGCCTTTCAAGAAAGATGGAACAGATATTTAAGTTGATGTCTATGTTATTTCAATTATTCGTCTTAGGCTTTTGTATTTTAAAGTAGAAAAAAAGAGATATAACTCTAATGAGTATTTTAATAAACCTAACGGGAAGGGAAATAACTTGATAATATAGAAGTCTTTAAACACAATGATCATACTTTGATGTAAATTTGTAGATATTTATTCTGTGTTTACAAACAAATTTTATACTTTTTAAATATCTATATAATTCTCAAAAGAATTCAAGATAAAATAAATAAAACTATTTACGAACTAAGTTATTTATATGTTTTCCATCTTGGGAATGCGATAACATATTTAATAGTGCAGGTCACACTTCTTTCCTTTCATGGATATATTCGCAATTACTCCATTAACATTGAACCACAATGGCTAAAAATAAAAAAAAAGCAT
Source organism: Halesus radiatus (assembly GCA_022606495.2). Classification (NCBI taxonomy): domain Eukaryota; kingdom Metazoa; phylum Arthropoda; class Insecta; order Trichoptera; family Limnephilidae; genus Halesus; species Halesus radiatus. The sequence goes on along the minus strand of JAHDVE020011472.1, from coordinate 1,045 downwards.
ACGAATGGTTGGAATTGGCTAATAGGAGTCTTGTAGTTTTCCGACTGTCCTGATTTTTGGGTGCATCGCTAGATTAAACTTTATGACTTTTAACAGTAGTTCAAACTATTTTTATTCATAACCCTGAATGGGATATTGAGATAATCTTTCAATCTAATGAATATGGTTTAAAAAATATATATCGAGAACAGAGTACTAGAAAGCTAATTTAAAAGTAAATTCGAAGAGAAAAAAGACTCAGTGGTGGTCTGTTTAATATAGAATATTTTAACATCATGAACATTATTTATTATCTTAATCATGATAAAGATGTATTTCACACATATTTTGTCTATTTTTCTCATTCACAGAAGCATCGATTGTTACGGTTAATCCTTGAAAATATGCACAGAATATGATCATTAGCAACACACCCAGCCTTGCATCGTTTAATAGGTTCACCAATCTTCCCACACTTCAAACAAGAGGCTTGAATTTAAAATTATGACTGTCTGCATTGTGGACATGTTTACTGAAGCTTGAAACAATCAGCGAAACAAGCCAAGTGAAAGTTATGACCACAACTGGTGATCATATCAGCTGATATTTTAAACATTTCGAACAAATATCTCTAGGATTAATTGTGTAGGCTGCTCGAGGTATAAATCTGCTTTAATAGAAGTGACGGTCATTGATTGATTGCTAATCTGACGAAAGCTTGCACCAGTTCTGCAGCCACGACAAATCATCCAACAACAACAACAAACAATGAAGATAATTACTAGTGTAATTGAAACTGACAAAGTCATCACCAAACAACAACTCAATTCGACGCAAACAGATGATGCTGGTTTCGTAGTTGTTGAAATGCATTCGAAACATCCAGATTCTGAACAGGAAACGCACTCATGTCCGAACTCAATAATACACGATGCACAGGAGTGGTCGCTACTGTTGAAATAATAGCCAGTGGAGCAGCCAGTGCAATAGGCCGGTGAAGTGCACTCCAAACACTGGGTCGATATGGCGCTGCAGTTATAGGAACAAGTTTATGTCTCATTGACGT